>OMNN01024453.1:0-10573 GCA_900302755.1 Chromis chromis
TGATAGAATTTAGTATAAATGTATAGAAACTGTGCCAATAAAATTGATGGTTGTCCATATTGCTATTTTACATGCAAAAGTCCTTTACTCCATTGATGTAATATTCCTTTTTGTTTCTCCTTAAACAGTATTATATTTCATTGGATGTAGCTTAGCAAACACTTAATGCTGCCGAATTATTCTTTAAGGCCACAGTGAATTCAGGGGTGGTTACAAGGAGGTTCATACAGAGGCAAATGGTTCTATTTATGATCTTCAATTTTCCATGTAAATGATGAAACACTGCTTGGATTAATACAATTTTTCTGTGCAGATTCAAGATGAGTGACCAGCTACAGAACACACACACACACTTGCACAGAATTAAACTGTCTGAAAAGGACAAAGTGATGCTTGTCCAGAGTAGATGAATGGTCACACAGCCGTGCCAAACATGTCAGTAGCTGGAAGTTCATCCAAGTCGCTGATCCAACAACCCCGCCCACTGGCAGGATTACACTACTGCAGAAACATGAGCATGCATTTGGACTTAACTCTGGTATTTTCACAAGAGGATAAGAGATCAAATCCTATATGATCTGTCATCTGACCATCCTGAGGATAATCCTTACAGGCACTGGTGATGAGGAGTATGGCGTCGTTACTGAGTGTTTATGTAGGGCCGAAATGCTTAAATCAAATTTAAAGTAATTTGATTTATTAAGGGTTAAACAGGACTAAAATCTGAAATGTGGTTAGAGCAGCTGGTTCATCTTTAGGTCATATCTTAAACTGCCTCGGGTAGATAATATAGATCAAGTTTGTGTGGCTTTTCCCCTTTAGACCATTGAATCCCTGAATATACAGTATGAATGACTGCACATACACTAAATATTAAATAATCAGGAGAGAAACAAAACCTTAAAGTGTACTCAGTTTAGAGGAGTAGTTGTGCCATCAGCTGTACAGGAATAATCTGTACAGCTCTGTTGGTGGTGGAGCATTGACGGAATGACACTGCAGATTTAAATGGATGCAGAAGGAACCCTGAAACCAGGACCGCTGGTTCTGATGAGGAGTGGAAACTTGACTCCACCCACAGGCCGCCAAAGGCCCGCTGAGGACCACAGAATGACACTTAAAATGGCTTCTGCTCATGCAAACAACTTCAAACTCGGCACTTCACTTCCGCGAGTGATAAGCAGTAAACCCACCAACTTTGACGTAGATCGGATGAAAGGTTGTTAGAATTTACAGTTGACAGAAAGACACACAAACTCCATTGATTAGTTTGACATATGTTTGTATATAACGTTCACAAATACATGAAAACAGAAACTAGTACATAGAAACAACTGCACAAAAACAGATTGAAATTATTTTTTAATAGCAACTCTCTTCCTGTTTTTAATGCAGTTAATATTTTGTTTAATCTCGTCAGACTTTAGTTACAGAAAAGATGTGAGGAACATTCTATTAAATTTATTTTTTTATTTTGTTCTTTTCTTTTCATATATATGTTAACATAACATGGTAATATGTATTTAGATGCCATGATAATATAAATTAACCTGAAATGTTTTGATATAATATAAAATTAATAAAATGTAGTAATACTGATTGATAAGATGTTTCATTACATGTACATGTAATTAAAGATATTATTAATTATTAGGTCCAGGGTTGACTTTGTTCGGTCCCTACAGTTCTCTTAAAGAACTGAAGGAACCTCTTCCACCACGATTTCTTCTTAAGTTTTATTTCCTCCACCTGGTATTTAAAATCTTCTTTTTCTGTCAACTCTTGAGGTGTTTCCTGGTTCAGGTCCTCTTTTGCCTTGGTAAGTGCCACTTTTGTGCCTGGATGTTTTTTCAGGAGTTGGGACCTTTCCTTCTCCCATTGACACTTTTGCTCCTCAAATTGCCGCTGAATGTTGTCCAGTTGAGTTTTTAAGTTGGAGGTTTCATCCACCTGTTTCACCAGCCAGGTGTCAGTCGGCCTCCTTCTTGTTTCTTCTTTAAGAGATGCTTCCAGTTGTTGAATTGTTTGTGAAGCATCTCTATTTTCCAGCTGTTCTTTGTAGAGATCCATGTACAAATGAATGAATAAATGAACCAAAACATTTCAGTGTCATTTTGCGACAGTCCTGCCTGCAACTCCAGGTAACACCAGTATACAAAAGCAAAACAGTGTTCTTGATGGCAACACTAGAACACAGTGCCCCTGTGCTGCAGACTCTCATCTCTGGCACATAATCAAATTTGCATCTGGTGTATTGCGGTTTGTGCCATTTTCATACTTCCAGTATGAGGCAGGTTTTCCACACTTACTTGTGCAGGTATTTCAAGCAATGTCAATACAGATTTTTTAAGATAACATTATCAGCTGAATAAAAAAATCACCCATTTGCCTAAATATGTGCATCATAAGTTCATCCATTTATTTACATAACACCTAACCCTTATTTGTTTACTTCTAGTTACCCCTTGTTGTATCTGCAAACTTCCAATGAATTTCTAAGGCAGCTCTAATTACCTGTGCTACGTGGCTCTGCTGGAGAGGGCGCGGCTGTTACTATTCCTGCTGCATTTACGTGTTATCGGACACCCCAATGCTGTTAAGTGTAAATTGGAAAACAAGGAGTTTTTATGATGTGGGACTTGTCAGTATGATAGGTTGTATGTGTGTTAACAGTATTAACGTGATGTGTTATATGACAAATAAAAGTTAGAGTTATGAAATGCAATTTTTTCCTGTGCAAAACTAGATTTTTATAATACATTATATATGCTGATTAAAATTAAGAAATATGTGTATTAATAATAGTGGAGCAATAATATCAGAGTTTACCAGCTTTAACACTTCATAAAAATAAGTGTTTTCTTTAAAGGAAGACACTAGTTACAAGTTGGAGGATGTTTAAGGCGAAACCTGTGTGATGCACATCACTGCAACCAAACATTTTCTTCCCAAAGTTTCGTGAACGCACCATAAGTCACATTTGAGCGTTGAAGTAGGATGTTACGGGAGTCACTCGAATGCAGCATTAGGTCTTTGATTGAAGCCGTGTGTCCCGGAGCGAACGTCTTCCATGGAGCAAGAAGACTGGAAGTAGCTGACGGACCAACCCTCTGGGACACACTGGGTAGCATTAATCTGTGTTTGGATTTTGCTATCGGAGCAACGGGCTAGTTAGTTTGCACTTCGAGGAACCGCAGCAGGTGCATGTGGATGGCGATAAAACTCAAGGCAAACTCCGCTCTCTCCACACGGTTTGACCATCGGCGGGTTGGTAAACTACTAAAATAATCGAGCCAAAAGCACATTTTGGTGAGGGGAAAGGGAGTAAGAATGATTTCACGGCGTTCCCCTTTCGAGAATAGCGCGTTAATCCCAGGAAAGAGCAGCGTCCCGTCCCGTCCCGTTCCTCCGCACGCAAACATGGAGAAGAAAGTGAGCGTTGCGGCTAACTTACCTCAACTTTGGTATCCGCTGTAAACTTTTGCCTTTCTGGATACACGGTGGGACTCTAGCAGAGATTTATTCAGGATATCACTTAGCAGAAGAGGCAATGGAGAAGAAGAACAAGGCGACCAACCGGACCCGCTCCGCCGACGGCAGAGCTAAAGACAGAGTGGACAGGTAACGCTGGCCAACGTAACGGTAGCAATAACTTAGCCTGCTGAAACGTTTTAAAATACATATTATGGATGCTGGAGGCTAACTGGTAGCTGAGTAATTAACAATCTAAGAAAACCAAGAAGCAGTTATTTACTTTAGTCGTTATTTTGTGGGAAATGGAAGCAGTAACGTTATCAAAGTAACTGTTTACTTACGTTACCTGGACTGCTAGCTTACAACTAGCTAATGTTAACGGTCAGTTAACTGGGTAAAAGTTTTATAGCCTTTTCTCCATAAAAGTTAATTGAGTGTAAAGTCTGCAGAGGTAATGCAAATACTTGCACTCTGATTATACTCTTAACAGTATTTTATAGGCTCTACAGAGTAATACTACTCTCTTTAGGAGTTTTGCATTGGCCTTCTGGTGTAGTTTTGCTGTTAATAAACTAAACATTCATTCAAATTTAACTCTAGATTTTTCCAAAATAACTACCTAATTTTCAATGCAAATAAATATAAATCAGAAACTGTTTCAACAACATTTACCCGCCTTGTTTCAAGGGAAGCGTGGCTATGTTTCCACAGCCCTATGTTTCCACAGCCTTATGTTCCCACAGCCTTGTGTTCCTACAGCCGTATATTCCCACAGCCCTATGTTCCCACAGCCCTATGTTCCCACAGCCATATGTTCCCACATTTCTTTGATTTTTTTTTTGAGAAATAATCGTTTTCTTAAGATAAAAACAGGGTTTTCGTGTAAATGAGAGGCCAAACCGTGTGGAAATATCTGCATTTTCCCTTCGTGTAAATGTGGTCTTAGAAATGTGAGATGTGGAAACATAGGGCTGTGGGACCATTGGGTTGTGGGAACATAGGGCTGACCCTGTTTCAAGACACACAAGCTCAATTACAGAACATTTAAATCAGAAACAGGTTAAATTATTGTCACTGCAGTACAAAATAAAGTTTTTAGAGCTAAACTACAGTCAGAAATTTTGATCAAGCTACTTGCAGGTCAAACAGTCCATACAGAAAACCATTAGTTGATTTTACACTTATCACTCTATGGAGTATATTTCTAAAAGTAATGCAGTCATATAATAAATCACACATTCAAGAAAATGATAATATTAATGTTTTGTTCAAGCTGTTTTTGAGAGGTGTTGGTGTCACGTTATGACTATTTGGAGGTTGAAATTTGTGATTTCTTTCAATTTCCAGGTGTTTCTTATTTTCGTCCACCTAGGGCAGAATAATTGTTAGAAATTCCCTCGGTGTAACTAAATGTAATGCAGCATACTACAAACTGTAGACTTTAATTTACAAAGTTGAATCAACAACTCTGAAACTGCACTTGAAATAGTTTAAAAGTTTTGAAAAGTTTATCCATCGGTCTACGTCAGGGGTGCCCAATCCTGGTCCTCGAGGGTCACTATCCTGCATGTTTTAGATGTTTCCCTCTTCCACCCGATTCAAATGATCGGCTCATCATCAAGCTCTGCAGAAGCCTGATAACGATCCTGATCATTTGAATCAGGTGTGTTGGAAGAGGGAGACATCTAAAACATGCAGGATAGTGGCCCTTGAGGACCAGGATTGGCCACCCCTGGTCTACATGCAGGCTAAAGCATTTTAGCTCTTTTGTAGATTCAAGATTCAAAGTGTTTATTGTCATGTGCACAGTAAAGAAACACATTTCCCTGTACAATGACATTCTTACTTTGCTGTCCACTCAGATTACCAGCAATAATGTATAAAAATAGTATACAAGAAAAAAAATAGAATATAAAAATAAAAATAAGACTATGTAAATACGAACTGTAGAGTGTATATTGTGCAAATAAACTGTGCAAGTGTAAAATTTAAAAGTGACATTCAAAATGGCTGTGTAAAAATAATGTAAACTGAAGATAACTGCAAATTTCAAGTATATGGATTTTTAAAGTGTCCTTAGTGTAATCCGGTCAGCTGTTGAGGATTCTGATGGCAGTGGGGTAAAAGGAGTTCTTTATACGGGTCGTCCTGAGGGCAGGAGTGTAAACAGTCCATGTTGTAGATGCGTGAAATCCATACACAACACTAATGTTTTTTAATGGGAAAGAGAGCTCTTGTATAGCTCCATCACACACAAGCCATCACCTGAAATGAGGTGCCAAATTGATAAACTGCACGTCTAATGTATGCCCTTTCTTTTGTTTTCGCAAAAAGGACACTCAGATAAGAAACACAACCTTTGCATGAAGATAATTTTCACCCAGTATTTGCAGTGTGTGTTTGGTGTGTTTAGTATGCACTACAGTAAAGTGGTTTCATGCTGCGGAGTTGCTTGTGCATGAATGGGTTCAAAACAGATGTAGTAGATTACTATGCTGTAAATGCATTTTGTCTTCAGGGATGACTTTGCTCTTGTGACAGGGTTAAGCTGCAGGAGGATTATCGTGTTACCTAAGGCATTAGATTGAGCCACTACACCCACAACTAGATTGTAGATGTAGGAAATAAAGGTACACATGCTATATATAAAAGCTTACATGAATAAAATAGAGCTATTAGTCTTTCTTTTGTGCTGTAAAGGCTTTATCCACTCCCATTGTCTTGCCTTGCCTCACATAAAATAAGTAACTAGACATCCTCGTAGTTTCAATCGTAGCATCTGGACTTGGTTGAGTTTGTTGAAGACGTTCCACCTCTCATCCAAGAGGCTTCATCAGTTCTAAACTGACTGGTTGGGAGTTCCAGGTTTTATACTCTTCAGGATCCATTAACACTATTGAAGCTTCAGTCTGCTGGGTGAGTGTTGCCCCTCGCCTCATTATGTGAGTCGTTAGGTCCTTCCCTCTCACAGTGGGGTTCGTTAGGGCCCTTTGTGGCCAGGTGGAGGGGGAGGTTTGAGACATCACCTCTCACCTGTGTACAAAGCAGTATTCTTTACCCAGGAAGAACAGAAACCTTTCTCACCTGGCCACAAAGAGCCCTAACGAACCCCATTGTGAAAGAGAAGGACCTAACGACTCACTTTGGCTCCATTCTCACCTGGCCACAACGGGTCCTAACGAATGCCATTGTGAGAGGGAAGGACCTATGACTCGCATAATGAGGGAGGGGCAACACACACCCAGCAGACTGAAGCTTCAATAGTGTTAATGGATCCTGAAGAGTATAAAAATCTGGAACTCCCAACCAGTCAGTTTAGAACTGATGAAGCCTCTTGGATGAGAGGTGAAACGTCTTCAAGCAACTCAACCAAGTCCAGATGCTACGATTGAAACTATGTGGAGGTCCTAATGTGTATATTTCCATTCTGTTAGCGAGAACTAGCAAACCTTACTGGTTCCTTCGTGATGGAGAGCGATGGCTTTGTTTATCTGAGCGATGGGCTTGAAGCCTACTTGAAAAGGAGATGTAAGTAACAGTTTATTATCTTCCATTTCTTCTTGATACGCCATATTAAGAGGCATTAGTGCTGCACACACAATGCAGCTGTATAACGCAACATTTCCAGCTTGGATTTAACCTGAAAACTCTAAACTGTGTCTCAGATTTGCCTGTCTCCCGTGACATATTTGACCAATCAGCAACCACCTCCACCTCCAATGTGTCAAGTGTCTCCTCGTTTTCGGATGAAGACTCTCCTATCTTCCATCGCACAAAGAGAATAAAATTTATGGATGTGGAAACTGTTGCTTCTTCCTCTGTCAGGTATTGCTGTGGATTTAAATTTTATCCAACACATCCTCATAATATTCCTCTAATGTCAATAAGACAGTTTTATGGTCGGTGTTCATCCAAACTCCTTCATATCTGTTTATGCCTATTGGATGTTATATTGTTGATTATTGTCCTTTATATTGCTAATCGGCTTTTATTCCCACAGCAAGTCTCCTCTGGAAGACATTATGAACACACCCAAGTTTCAGATGAGGAAAATGCAAAGACAGCTCCTCAAGGATAGAGACTACAGAGACAGTTTGGAGAGAGAGTTGGCCAGCAAGATTGGGCTCATTGCACAGAGAGGTAACATGTTCTTGATTCTTGTTCTAGTTTTCATGCTATTTCTTTAACATCTTGGATTTAACTAATTTTGAGAGTCATGTCAAAGTAAAGTACTAAAATGTACACTGGTTAACTAAATGTTTCATCTTCTATTCAAAGTAAACTTTGCTCCTTATTTAATTGACTTTTTTCAGAGTCTCATATTAACCAGTTGCAGTACCGCCTTGATAAGCTGAAAGAAGAGCAAGGCAATCAAGAGCAGGTTACCAGAGAACAGCTCGATGAGCTTGAAACCAAGAGCAACAGGTAAGTAGCCAAAACAGAGCTAAACCAATGCTTTAGAGCTTTTTTTCACTAAAATATAATTAAGTCCCATTTATTAATGCATGCCGGGGCTAAACCACCTTGTAAATTAAAGATGTATGTTCAGGTTTAGCTCCCTAATGTGGGACTGATTTCGTGCAGTGGTATTTTTACTTCTGCAGGCTGTGACATCTACTGTCTCAGACAGTTCTTGTCCATTTAGGATATAAACAGAACACACTTAGCGAGTCGCCTATAGGTTACAAATTATTGTTTTCAACTGTTAGCAAGGTTATGGCCATATCCAAATGCAAATGAATTTATATAATGTAGCATATGTTGTGTATTGTTCACAGTAATATAATAAAGTGTTGCAAGTCTTTCATTTTGTATGCAGGAGGAATCAAGAAAATGTTTATGTTTATTTATGTCTCTGGATTTTGTTGTAAAAGTGATTCAAACTGTTTTTTTTTTTATCTTAGGTTACAAATGCGCTTCAATGAGATGCTAAAGGAAAATAAAGATCTGAAGAGTAACTCGTCTCTTATGGAGCGCAAAGTGGACGAGCTTGCAGATGAAAATGGAGTGCTTTCTTCACAGGTAATAACACATGTGCAAACTCCTTTCTAAGTTAAACTCAGTCTTGTTGTGAATGAATCCTTGTTTCTTGATTGATGACACAAATTGCTTGATGTCCTCCTGGATCTGTCAAATGTCTATAGCGTGGATTTTTGTTCACTTTGTCCATGTTGTAAATGTGCCATGTTGCTTTTCTTTGCACACATCTTTTGCATGTCCGTCCATCTTATGAGATGTGTTTCTCCTCCAGTTCCTTTCCTGTAAAACTTATTTTTCCTTATCCAAATTGAGAGTCTAAGGATAGACTGTAAAGCCCTTCGAGGGAAATTTCTGATATTGGGGTATATAAATAAACCAGAGTTCTGTACATGTATTAATGTTTGAACAAACATTACTTTCACTTTATTCCGATTTTAAAGCTTTCCTTTGAATATTTTCCCAGATGAGAACAGTATGTCAACAGTTGGCCATCTTTGAGGAAGAAGTTGGTCGACTGAGAAAGAATGAGGCATCTGCTCAGGAGGACTGGAGAAACCAAACAAATCACCTCCAGTCTGAGCTCAACCAAACAACTGCTCAAAAGGTAGGCTGTACATTCACTAAAGGGAATCGTGTAGCTGGTGTTTTTGATTTTTTCTAACAATTCTGTGCTTTAAAACAATATTCAGTTATAGTTTAAATGATATGCCATTGTTATGTTTGTTGTGTCTCCTAATAACACATTCTTCACACTTGAAACAATACTTAATGTGCAGGGATGCTCCAGGGCCCTCAGTTGTTGGACTGTCAGATATTAGTGTGTGTCTTTTTTTAAAGGCAAAAGATGAAAAGGCGATGCAGAAGCATAACTTCTGTTCAGTAGTACATGTGTTTTTTCCTTGTTTCATTCATAAAGAAGAGGATGAGTTTTTTGTGTCGTTATAATTAATTGTTGTACTTTTGTTGTTCTGATAACATTTCCAGTTCCACACAAAGTGGCTTTAATGTCCTGTCTCTCCTTGTTTCTCAGGATCTGCTGACTGAACAAATTCTAATCCTCCAATCCAAGATTTCTTATTTGGAGGATGAAATCAGCAAGGCCTCTAAGGAGGAAGTAGGGGAGAATATGGGGCCTATAATGGAGGTGAGGTGCATAATTCTATGTCAAACATAACAACTGTTTAATAAAGCTTAATTTGTTAATAAAATGCAAATGCTCATTTTGTCTGTTTTTAAAAATCCAATTTGTAATTTTAATGGTTACTAACTGTATTTTCTTGTTAAATTTCCAGAGAGCAACATTGGAAAATGAAATCAGTGGCTTGAAGAATGAGCTGGAGAGCACATGCTGCTCCCTGAAAAAGAGAAAAGAGGAAGTTGATTTGCTTACAGATGAATCTACAAAACAGAAGAATGAAATTCAAGCCAAAGAAGAAGCACTTGCCAAACTACTTCTGGAAACATCAAATGAACAAGAAGTTCTTCATAATAAAATCCAGGCCTTAACAACCCAAGTGGAAGACCTTAACTCATCGCTCAAACAGGCTGAGCAGGAAATTCAACTTAAACATGACCTACTGGCAAAAACCCAACAAGAGAATGTCCAACAAACGGAGATGCTTCAACAACAGATTCTAACCTCTGAAGAGGAGGTACAGAAACTAAAAGCAGGGATCCAAGAAAAGAATGAGCAGCTCGTTATGCTAAAGAATGCCAGCTCTCAACAATCTGAATCTCTAGAGCAAGAGATTAAAATGCTAAAAGGCCAGCTAGAAACTCTGAATGAATCGTTCAGAAAGACTGAGGAACAAGTTTTGTCTCAGCAGGCAATGCTTAAAAAGCAGCAAGAGGAGAGTGCTCATCAGACAGAACTCCTGCAGCAACAACTGTCTGCTTCTGAAGCGGAGGTGAAGAGCGTGAAGGAGGAGATCCAGTCTAAAGAAGAACAGATGAACTTGCTGAAAATTCAAGGTTCAGAGCAGGCAGACCTACTGCATCATGAAATCCAGGATTTAAAGAAACAGGTTGAGTGTCTTAGTTCTTCATTGAGGACTGCTGAGGAGAATTTGCAGTCCAAGGAAAATCAGTTTTCAGAACAGCAACTACAGAGTGCTCAGCA
>OMNN01024453.1:10593-23256 GCA_900302755.1 Chromis chromis
CAGGAAAAGGACTCATTTCAAAACATGATGACAGCCTCTGAAGAAGAGATGAAAAGCCTTAGGGAAATAATCCAAGCTAAAGAAGAACAACTGGTCACACTAAAAGACGAGAGCTCCATACACTCTGACATGCTGCAGCAAGAGATCAAAGGTCTAAAAACCCAACTAGATCATATGGGTGAATCTCTCACAAAGGCTGAGGAGAAGGTTCAGACTCAGATAGCTATGCTTAACAAACAGGAGGAAGAGAGTGCTCATCAGACAGAACTCCTGCAGCAACAACTGTCTGCTTCTGAAGCCGAGGTGAAGAGCATGACGGAGGAGATCCAGTCTAAAGAAGAGCAGATGAACTTGCTGAAAAATCAAGGTTCAGAGCAGGCAGACCTACTGCATCATGAAATCCAGGATTTAAAGAAACAGGTTGAGTGTCTTAGTTCTTCATTGAGGACTGCTGAGGAGAATTTGCAGTCCAAGGAAAATCAGTTTTCAGAACAGCAACTACAGAGTGCTCAGCATGCGGAGGCACTCCAGACGCAGATGGCTGCATCACAGGATGAGGTGAAGAGGCTAAATGCAGAGATTCATGCCAAAGAGGAACAGTTGGTTGAACTCAAGACTGAGACCTCTACACACTCTGAATCACTACAGCAGGAGATTGAAGGTCTGAATAAACAAATAGAGAACATGAGCAGTTCTCTTGAGCTTGCCAAGGACCAAATTCAAGCCAAAGAAGATCTGGTGGCTAAGCAGGAACAGGAGAGCGCTCTGCAGATTGAAGAACTGAGAAAGCACAGTGCAGTCCTTGAGGAGGAGGTGAATCGGCTGAGGCTGGAGATTCAAACCAAACAGGGTGATGCAGACATGTTGAAAGCTGAGAGCTGCAAAGAGTCTGAGGTCCTACAGAATGAGATCCAAACTCTCAGGGATCAAGTACAGTGTCTGAGTGAATCACTGAAGGCTGCAACAGAGCAGGTTGAGGCTAAAGAAAACCTGTTGGCTCAGAAAGAAATGGAGATTTCTCAGGAAAAGGACTCATTTCAAAACATGATGACAACCTCTGAAGAGGAGATGAAAAGCCTTAGGGAAATAATCCAAGCTAAAGAAGAACAACTGGTCACACTAAAAGAAGAGAGCTCCATGCACTCTGACATGCTGCAGCAAGAGATCAAAGGTCTAAAAACCCAACTAGATCATATGGGTGAATCTCTCACAAAGGCTGAGCAGAAGTTACGTGAAACTCAGCAGGAGTCTGCTCAGAAGATAAACCTCTTTGAGCAGCAGCTTGTGTCAGTAAATGAAGAGCTGAACCAACACAAAGAGACACAGGCTGAAAACCTCAGACTAAAGGAGGCTGTGCAAGAGTTGCAGGTTACCACACTCGGTGAGAAAGATGCTCTTGTTCAGGAAAAAGAAGCCCTCGTGGACCGGATACTTCAGACAACAAAGGATTATGAAGCTCTAGAGAAACGAGTTGAAGCTGTAGTCTTCGAGAAGGAGAGACTTGCTCAAGCCAAGCAGGCCATTGAGAGAGAGAACAAAGCTTCCCGTAAATTGGAGTCTGTGCTGCAGCAGGAGGTGGAGATATTGAAAATGGAGAAAGAGAAACTTTTGAAAGAGAAAGAACAAGCAGGAGAACTCGAGCTGACCAAGAGAAGCCTACAGGAACAACTTGTAGCTAAATCGGAGGCTGCAGAACACTACAAAGCTCAGGTTGGTGTGACCACAGACTGCCCCAACAATCATAATAAAGTTTCACCACATCATATATTTGTACATATCAGTTTAGTTTTGATTTAGATAATTATCTTTCTCGGGACAATTTATGGCAACTGGTTTTGTTGCTACAGTACAGTTTCATGTGCATTCCTGGTTAGAGTTTTGTTGTCACTATTCCACAGATGGAGAATGCTATGAGTCATTACAATGGCAAGAAGCAGCTTCTCCAGAAAAGCCAAGAAGAAGTGGATGAACTCAAACATTCCTTAGAGGTCAAGGAGCGTGAAGTAAAGGCTATTGTCATGGAGCAAAAGCTGCTTCAACTCGACCTGGAAAAGGCCCAAAACAATGAGAGGACACTTTTGAGCAGAGTGGCCAGTTTGGAGGCACAGGTCAGTGTTGTATTTTGAAGCACGAGAACATGCATGTTCACCAAATGATGATGAGACTGAAGCATTGTCTCTTAAGTTGCTGTAAAATGTAAAGGCACTTATTTTCTGCTGCAACTCATTCTCATTTCTGTCACTATATCTTTTTATTTAGCTTGCCTTTGCTGACCATACCCTGCGATCACAGAATAAGATTCATGGCAACGGAGGCGGTGCAACAGAGTCGTATTACTTGGAGGTTCCCAACACGCTCTCAAGTGTTTGCACTGTTGCACAGGCGAAGAGGACCATGAGCTCGGACAGCCTGGACCAGAGCTCCCTGGAAGACTCCATGAACACCACAAGGTATGGTCTGGGTCACGGTCTCTCAGAATTAGTTCTTAAAATGTTCCGTGTGATCATGTAGGAAATCAAATGTGGTTTATAGTTGTTCCAAATTGTCACACTGGATGGAAAACTTTGTAGAAAGGGGGTGATGGAATGTCTTTCTCATCTACACACACATGTAAAGTGGGTATGAATGTCTGGTCGTCTCAAGGCGTGGTGGTAATATTGATTGTAATCTTATACAGTATTCTGTTTTTGACCTTTGTAGGAAACTTTCAGCGCCTGGTGAATCCAGCACACCTCTTGTTCGCAGTTCAGAACGTTTGGCAGCCAAACGTCGGGGTCTGCAGGCTGAGTCACTGGAAACCTTGTACTTTACACCTATAAACACCAGAAAGATCAACAGGTATGCTGTGTAGCTGTGACAGTCATGGTGTCTAAGGTGGTGTGTGTTCCCCCAACATTATTGTCAGTATAGAGTATGCTAACTGTATGTGTGTGTCACTGAAACATGGACCTGTACACACTTATTTTGACCTCACATGTTTGGAAAATGCTAGTTTTCTAGGTGTATTCCTGTGAGATTTTATTTCGTAAGACACAATTTAAGAATTGGTCGGTTATTTATTTAAAATGCTGTTTATGGAAGTTGTCACGACCCATCTCCAGGAAGGACAAAGAGGAGAGGACCACACCTGATCAGAGAAACTTACATTAACTTTAACCAAACATAATTTAACAAAACAAACTAAATATCTGGGTCAGTGCTATCAGTAATGTATGTGTGTGTGAGTGTGTGTGGATGAGTGGCAGTTAAGGTGTAAAAATGTATGAAACAAAAGAACCCATACAACTTAACCAAAATCCAGACCCAGAGAGAGAGAGCGAGTGGCTTATTCCAGTCAGCTTATAAAGGTGATGAACAACAAGGAAGTTCAGGGGCTGTCACAAAGTCTGTTATTACTTACTGTATGCTACTATGACTGCAAAACACGGCTCTTCGAAACCAGTTGAAATCCTTTCATTACCCTGAACCTATGCTTTACCTGTAATTAGTAACCAGTATAAAACATTTGTTCCTAATTAGTTATGGTGATGATGAAAGTAAAGTAGATGGAACTCTGATGTACCTATAATGGTTTGTTTTATTTTTATTTCAAAAACTGAGTCATAGGCTTTAAATATTTTTTCAATGCCTGGACAATACTCCTTTCAATATGTACTGTACACAACTGCCTGAATTTTACTGTATCCACCACTAACAGTGTTTGTATCCATTTGCTATTTTTAAAATCCTTCTTTTCTGTTTCATCTCTCAGAACTAATGCAGATCCCAATATGGAACTTGATTCAGCCTGCAAAAATCCAACTTCATCTGTCAAACGACGCAGGACCACGCAGGTTATAAACATCACTTTGACCAAGGTGGAGGAAACTCATCTGCACAATTATTGCATGTTTTGCATGTTCACAATAACACACACTGTTGGAATTGGTATATATTTAAAAAATCATTGTATATTTCTAAAATCACAGTTGTTGTTGTTTTTTGCAGCACTGCTCTAAGTATACTCGGTATACTATTATTGCAGCAATAAGTGACTTGTTGAATTCTGATCTGTAGAAAACTCCAGGCTGCAGTGAAGGTGATGAGACTTTCTACAGCTTGCCTTCTGCTCGCTCCCAACCAAACCTCTCTGCACGACCCGTGTCTATGGAGCCGTTTGACACACCTGCCAGGATGACCACTGCTGCCAGCGACCAGCTCGTCGGTCTTCCTGGGTACAGACGGAGCACAATCCATTCACAAAGTGAGTCAACACCTAAATCACCCACTTATCCAAATAAAAGTATCAATTTCTCACCTCAATTTTTGGCTAAAAGATTACTTAAATTATTATCGGAACAGTTGCAGGTTAATTCCCTTGTCAAATCACTGACTAATTGTTGAGCCTTTACATGGAACCTGTCTGAAAATGCTCTGAAGCCTTTACTAGACTGGTCCCTTTTTACATCTTCTGTGTATCTCAAGAGCCAGTAAGGAAGATCATCACAAATCTGAGATTTTTATATTAGCAAGCTACATTGACACAACCAGAAATTATAGATAAAAACAGTTAAGACGACTTGACATCCGAATTTAAATACTTTTTCATTAATACTAAACATCATTACTAATGTTTTTTCTTCAATACATCTAATCTATAAAATTTCAATTCAATTCAATTTCATTTATATAGCGTATATTTACAACACGTCATCACATAGCGCTCATCATCGTAAGGAAGAACAGAAAACCCAACAATCCAAAAATTGCTTTTGGATTCCCTATGAACAAGCAGTCTGCGACGGTGGGAAGGAACCAAAAACCCCCTAGATAAGGAGGGGGAAAAAAACCTCCGACAGAACCAGGTTCAGGGAAGGCGGCCATCTGCCTCGACCGGTTGGGCTGGGAATGGGGATGAAGGGGGAGGGGACAGCAGGAGAGGTTGGGGTGGGGACGGCAGGACCGCAGGTGGTGAGGCCAGCAGCTGCAGATCAGACGCGTAGCTCCAGATCCAGAGGCATCCGCGGAAAGAACAAGCAGATCTATGATTATGATAAATACATTGTTTATTGCAACTGCCCACGTACACTGCAGTCCAGCACACTTGCAAAATAGCTGTCCCACCTTTACCACCTATAACAGCCTATATGAGTCCCATGTTTAACTGTTAAAACCTGACCACTGAATGCGACTGTGTGGAAAAGTGCGATCACTGTACAGCAGAGGAGGTTGCACCATTGTCTGATAACGGAGTTGCAGACTTTGCAACCTGCAGAGTTGCAAAAGTCGCAGCAGCAAACCAAGATGAATGACATTGCTTTGCATCGTGCTGCTCTCCTTTTCAATCACTGTCTTCTGTTACACATAGTTTTGTTGTTATGTAACTGTTACACTGCCCTGTGCACACTGATTCAACTTATAAAATCACATTTAAGATAGGGACTTCTCTACTAATGGTTCAAATCATCAGATTTAGGGGGCAGCCATACTAGTACTACTAATTATTGATTAATGGTCACTGATCAGTAGTGAAGGAGGGAATTGTCCTCAAATGTGTGTATGTAACGTTTTGTTTTTTCTTCATCTGTTTGCCTTCAGCCACTGGAACGTTCTGTGTGGGTGCAGAGAACGAGCCTGATGGGGCACCTGATGACTGGCTCAGGATTGCTGAGCTGCAGGCAAGGAACAGGGCCTGCCTGCCTCATCTAAAGAGCAGCTACCCTGTGGAGTCTGAGGTGAGTTAAAATAGTGATGAAGATAGAAACATAATAGGGTATTATTGTGACATCACACCCGAAAGGAAGCATTGTGGGATTCAGTGTTTTTGCCAAAAGCATCTTATGTAATGCTGAAATATTGATTGCTGTTGACTTTTCACATCAATTTTATGAAATCCTTTTCTGTCTGTTCCTTTTAGACTGGCCATGGTAGTGCGTTAATTTTCACTGATGAAGAACTCCGTACAGGAGATCCTTTAGACACCATCCGTAGAGCAACCATGAACCCAGGCCAGCTCCACAACTCCCTTGTGTCCCATCGCCAGTCTCTTCTGTCAGGACAGACAGGTGCTGCAGCCGGGACTCACCGGCTGTCCTTGATGCCAGGACAGCTGTCATCAAAAACCATCAGCTCCTCTCTGGTCAGAAGCCCAAAAGGCACAAAGCGGTCTACTGTGTCTGCACATGTAGCTTCACCTGAGGTTGGTTGGAGTAGTATGCACAGGAATATTTAATTCATTGTTAATCAATGATCGAGCTGGACTGAAGTATAGTAGAAGAATGTGCTGCAGGATGATAGTGTAATATGAATTTCACATTTTATTTTTTGGTTTAAGACTGAATCAGAGGGAGATCCTTGTCAAAAATGTTTGCTTACAAAAGCATGTAAAATGACTGGACAGTTGTAAAATTACACAAATATAAAAGCAGAAAAAAAATGCCCATGTCTTTAAAACAGTAAATCTTTGACACCATTTTTTTACATATTTGTTTTTATCTCACTTGAAGAAGAAGACAAAGACCAGCTGCTTCCCTCATCCGCTGACTCCCAAAAACAAGAATGTAAGCAGCGGACATTCCAGCTCTAAACTACAACCCATCCTCAGTCCAGTGAGTATAATATATGAACACACACCCAAAATGTATTGGTCAGGTGAAAACTGGCAAAATTCTTTAATTCATGTTTTTACGAACTCATTCCTCAATATGTTTGAAATACTTTTATCACTTACTATTCTCAGGCTGAACGGAGGCAATCCATGATGTTCAGTATTGAAAACACCCCAAAAAAGAACAACTATTTGAAGAAAGGGCTGAACAAACTTCGCAGCTCCACCCGGAAATCTCCAGGCATAAGTTCCAAGAAATCACCTGCTCCGTCGAGTGCACGCAAAGGCCAGGAAAACCTGCCTTCAGGAATTTCTCGTGCTGGAGCGGGACGAGCCGGCAGAGCTGGCAACTTTAAGTCGCCCCAAGTGCCCACTAAAGGACTGAGGAAATCTCCACAAACCTCCAGCAGGTCTGCGAAGTCTCCTGGGCTGACGGCCAGTGCTCGCAAGGTAAACATACACCGCCAAATCCATTCAGGACACACTTAACCATCATTTTCATTATTTTTATTTGCAGCTGCAATACAGGATATAGCAACTGGTAAGATTTGTCAGCGGATGCTCAAACAGTAGCAGGTAGTGGAGATGTTGTGGTAAACTTTATTTTCATGTTTTACGGTCTTGACGGACAGTACAGTGACCTTCTCATTTGGATTCAGCCACAAACAGTCATGGATGAAGATTATATAAAACGGTGGTTCTCAACTGGTGGGTCGGGACCCAAAAGTGGGTCGCAAAGCCATTTTTAGAGGGTCGCAGAAGCATGCCTCCCCAAAAAAGTAGTGGTATAAAGTCTTTTATTGTAAATGACGTGTTTCTTATGACACAGTTTGCCTTCAATAGCAGGATATTTCGTGGTGGTGACACCAGTAGTTGCCCACTATTAACCTCTAGATTTGGCTCTGCCAGCTTATTGGAGAAATTTATGCTAAAGCGTACCAAAGATGCACCAAAATGTGCTCAGAATCTGTCAAAATGGGCCAAAATATGCCCAAAACATGGCAAAAGTGTCCAAATATACCAAAATGAGCAAAACATAAGACCAAATTTTTTCAAGCTGCATCAAAATGCGTTGAGACTACACCCAAATAAACCTTAATTTGTTAACAGGAACAGCAAACTTCAAAAATTTGGGTCGCGACCGTTATTAATAGAGACATAGTGGGTCCTGGGGCTGGACCAGTTGAGAACCACTGATATAAAATACATCTGTTCCACTGAAGCTTTTAGGGATTATAAAAAACAGGTTCAGACCAATTTAAACATAAAGGTCCAGCAATAAAGGTAGTAAGTAAAATGCAATGAAATAAGAGGAAAAACAGGTACAGGTATAAAATACTGTATTAGAACAAGGCTAATATTAATAAAAAGTCTAAAAGAAGTTACTGACTTTGCAAGCATCAGTTCCTTAGGTTAGGAGCTCCAGAGCTGAGGGAGCTTGACTGCAAAAGCCTGTTAACATTTAGTCTTGAGCTGGGTCTTGGAAACCGCCAGTAGGCTCATGATTGAAGATCTGCAACTGGTTGACTGGCGAGCAGCAATAAAGCAAGAAGCCAAACCATGAAGTGCTTTCATTGTCAACAGTGAAGTCTTAAAATTTTCACTAAAGCTAGTCAGCAGCGAAGACTGACTGAAACAGGTGATTTTGTTTCTTTGAATGGCACATTGTCGCCCTCTGCTGTGAACATAGATGTACATCATGTCACCTTTAGTGTTGCAGGCAGAAGAAAATGCAAACAATTTAAGGTCTGTGCATCTCCGGTAATGGTTTTAAAAAGCACAGAGGGCACTTTTAACTGTGATATACACTCAGTTACAGACTAAAAAGGTTTATTACTGATGTTACTTGCTGAAGATTACCTCAATCATATACTGCTGAGAAGCTGAAGACAGAGGATTTAATATTATTTATTACGATTGCACTACAACCCATAGATGTTTTGTCTTGACATGCTTAACAGGTGAATTTCACTAGTGTCCTGTTTCTCCCTGTATTATGTTATACATGTGCGTGACTTTCTAATTAATTCTGTCTTCTACTGTTGTTCTGTGTTTTTAATAATGTTCTCCCCATTTACACTTTTGTAGGGAACATAGCCATAGACATATATATATACGTAGACGCTGCGTTGACTGCTGCTGCCGATTGGAGCGATGTGCCTATGCGGCGGCCATCTTGGTACAGTGCCACTCGCTCCTACAGTGCATTACGCCTATAGAGGAATGACATGTCTGCACTATAAAAGTGATCAATTGTCAACGTATATTCACGTGGGTTGTTTGTTACAAACGTCAGACATGGAGGAAAGACAGGCAGACATAAATGGAACAAAAGGACATCCAAGCATCCTGTCATAGCTACGTGTGACGTTTTTAACAAATCAAACCGTTTGAAAATCGGTCAAAAATTCAATGAATAATTCTCCTTTAAGATTGTGGAGTACCTCATACCTCCATAGATGTCCATGCACTCCCTCCTCTGCTAGCCCTGTACCAAGATGGCGGCGCTTTAGGCACGTCCCTCTACAGTCAATGCGACGTCTACGTATATATGTCTATGAACATGGCTATATAATACACAACGTACACACCTTAACCGACTCTAGACTTGAATTGACGTCTGTGACACTCAAACAATCTAAATAAACTAAATATGGTAATTTATTTTTACTCAGGTTTTGTATTACAGTGCATTAAATTGTATAAATACACCTCAAACTGGTAACTTGGTGTATAAAATTTGCACAAACTACTGGACACAGGTTTTGTTTGTGTCCATAATTAGTGATCTAACTACAGAAACAAACCTGCATGATGTGAAAGAATTTGGTTGAATGTGTTCAGTGATTACATTTCAGTAACCGCTGACTGTGAACACTGTTTTCAGAATCATGTGTTTGTAAAGGCGGAAAGCGAAGGAAACCCCCCTGGAAGACCATAAAAGGTCACTGTTAATCAATAGTAATCAATAACTTTAATAACTTTCTGAGGCTGGTTGGTGGTTGTCACTTTATGGCCTAACAACTCACGGTGTATTTCTTGCATATATTAACCAGTGGGTGGGTGGGTGTTCACATTCTCTCATATTAAACACTAACGACAACAGTTACTGGTAAATGTGGTCATGCTGTTATTGGAATGTGTTTCTCCTAGGGCTTTGGTTTAATCTGATTTTGTTTTTCTTTTTTTAATCCACAGATGATGAGCAGGATGAAGGTCTGAGGAGTCTTTTCCAGTTTTCTAAGTTGAGATCATCTGTTTTACCTGATCATACCTTTTTGTTTTGTTGTTTGTTTAATTTCACAAACACATTGTGATTTTTACTGTCGTCCCTCAGGGCTCTTTTTCTTTATCTGCTTTTTTCCCCCCTGTGTATATATATATAATATATTTTTCATGTATTATATTTACATGTTTTTCCAATAAAAATGAGTTTTAATTACATGGGGAAAGCCTGCTACTTGAACTGGGGTCAGATATTACATAACATCTGTCAAGGTATAGGAATAATAAGAAAGCAGCATTATTAGTAATGCAGGTGAATTTCAACAGTTTTTCCTAATTTAGACATATTTCTCACATAGGAAGTTCATTTAGATTGATATACTACATTTTCAGGATGCTAAATACAGACAAAAGGGTTTAAAGTGTCTGAATACTTAACAGACTTGTTGTGGTTTACATGAAATATGTTGAAAAGCTTTGCACTGCACTCCAGTGTGGTCATTTGGCTGTACTTTTTAAATAGTGCGTGATCATGTGATCCTGCTCTCTACAGAATCTGCACATGTCAGTGACTCGTCTCATGAGTGACAAGAAATTACTTTTCATGAACCACAAATCAGCATACACCCATGACTTCCTAATACCACACTGTTCCAACATGAAGCAGCATGTAGATCTAAGTTCCTCAGTAGACGGCTAATTTCCTGAGTGAAACCCAACCTTCAGAATAAAAGCTGAACAATTCGAATATATTGTTTGAACGCCTGTCACAGTAAAATAACAACAGGCAGCTGATTTATGAAAATGCTTAAGCTTAGAAATTCAGTGCAGCTTTAGCTGTGAAGCCTAAATGATATTATTCTGCCAATTCAGCAACATGGAGGTAGTAATCTGTTAGTCTGTATCTGTGCAGACATTAAAAAATTAAAGCTTTCAAAATAGATTATATTGTAACTTGAAATACTTCACAAGCAATGACAAATTAAGAGTTTGTGAAGTAATCCGCAATGAGTTTTGCACTGAAAGGTTAAAGTTTAAAATATTTTCACCATACATATTGTATTTTGGAGGTTATGCTTTTATTCTGAAAAGTAATCGTGCTCGACCGTTTGCAGCCGGAAAAAGCCGAGCCGAAATCGAAACTCGT
This sequence comes from Chromis chromis, assembly GCA_900302755.1. Lineage (NCBI taxonomy): Eukaryota > Metazoa > Chordata > Actinopteri > Pomacentridae > Chromis > Chromis chromis. The sequence goes on from OMNN01024453.1 coordinate 21,552, forward strand.
AACTGAACGAAAGGAAGCTGCGTGGCCGCTGATAAGGCCTTAAAACCGAATAGTATGGTTTATTTGTATTAGATATTTACCAAGATACGTACATTTCAAACGTTTTTATGTGATATTTATGGCCGCCATGTTGCTGTAGTTCAGTATCGGTGAGCCCAATAACAGGAAGCTGTACAGGTAACGTCTGCCAGGTGGATTCTCTTCTTTTTGGATATAGTGTTCAAGTTATTGCGATAAGTTTAGTAAGATTTCGTCGACTGAAATCGATTCTACATCTGCGGTGAGTGAGTCCGTCTCACCCTGAAACATGGACCCGGACACGGAGGTGCAGAGGTGGGTGTTGGCGCTCGTCTTTGGGAGTTAGAATAACTTCCTTCTCTGACTTCAGGACCTCATTTTTTGAGAGGACATGTCAGTTAATCGCCTGAGTTGAATTATTAACCCGCTCAAAGGTGTTTGTAACCTACCACGTTGTTAGCTAACTAGTTATGTTAGTAAATAACTATTTATGTAGTTATATTTAAGTATTTATGCTGAACTAGTTTAGCTAATAGTCACTTTTGACTTATTTTCTCAAACTACTTCCTGCAGAGACGATGGTAGGATTTTGACACATGGAGGCTCAAGTCAGCAGTTTTGAGATTTTAACCTGATAATTACACCATATTCAAGTTATTTCAGAATCAAATTGATATAAAATGTAAGGCACAGTGCTCACACTACAGGCCAACCATTGAATAAGTCTCTGACAGGGAACTGTATTAGTATAAATGCTAATATTTAGCCATGTTAGTTATGTAGGGTGAATCATATACTCTATTATAATACCCTAGTTGTAAATGAGAACCTGAGATAACCAGGGCTAGCAAGTCACAGGTCGCTGCACACAAATAACACTGCAATAAATTCAACACACAAGTAGGGTTTCCATCCTACTAGGACTTAAACTTTGCCCAGAGCAGATCGAAATAAAGAAGCGACTAACTAAACAAATAAAACAACACCGTTAACAAAACTTAAAGGCCATCGTCACAAGTTGCACTTCCAGGTCTTTTTTCATCCACAGGTAACCTGGCTGACTAACAAAATAAAAATCAGCAGGAGACAGTGTTAGCATGCTGAGAAACCACTGTAAAAAGCAAGAACAACAAACAAGGGTTTAACATTTCCAACAGAAAATACACACAGTTTTAATAAGCACCATTTAAAACCACAATGAGCTTAACCTGCATTATTCTTATATACCTGCTAGATAGATAGATAGACAGACAGACAAACTTTATTGTCTGCCCCAAACGGTGACAGAAATTCTCCTTTGACAAGGCTAAATAAAAAAAACAACACATATCAAAACACACTTAAGACACAAGCTCACAAGGTACAGACATCTAAGGGAAATGTTCAAAAGAAACAGCAGCAGATAAAATGAAATAAAATATATACAGGTGTACTGTTTAGTGTCTTATTTCGTTTTGTTTATGGTGGTTATTGCAGTGGGAATAAAGGATTTTTTTATAGGTGTTTTTGCAGGCCATTGGGACTTTGTAACGTCAGCCTGATGGAAGTAACTGGAAGGAGTGATGGAGGGGGTGAGAGGGGTCCTCTGTGATCAGAATCATTAAGAATATAAAAGGGCAGAAGTGTTTGCTTCCAAAAAAAAGATATTATATACATATATATACAGTACAAGTAGTGCAAAATGAGC
>OMNN01024456.1:0-14553 GCA_900302755.1 Chromis chromis
CACTTTGATTATGGGTGAGTTGAAATACAAAAAAATAAAAAATAAATACTGTCATGAAAAGTCCCTTCTTTGAGCACTTAATAACAAAAAATTGAAAATCGGAAAAGTCAATTAATTGTATTTTCTCAACCAGATGTAGTTATGTGTCACAATAATGCTAAACAAAACAGAGAGGATCATTTTTAATATGAAATACTTGTTTACAAAAAATTTAAGAAAAGCTATTCTTACTGAACTTTCATAACTGATTGAGCAGGTATGACAAGCTAAAGCACAAAAACAAACATATCACTTGGCCTTATCAAAGTAGACGAGAGCTCTGCAGTTTCAAATTGGTTCTCCAAATATAACAAAGAAAATGTATTTTTTTCTTCTAATATGGGCATATTTTCCATTTTCAGACCCCACTTTGAAGGTTGTTATACTTGAATTCATAGTCTTATTGGAAGAGATGCTTGAAGGTAAACTCTTCAGCAGTCACTACAAATACACACATACGACCACTTCAACGTTCTGTACATAGTCCACCTTGTGAGTGGTCTTGAAGTTTATTGCCAATGGAACACAAAGCAAGACAATCCATTATGATCCTATTGAACAGTTTCCTTTAATAGTTCCAGAGATATAGTTGTTTAAACATAGCCTCAAATTTCAGTGTATGAAAAAATGTGCTAAAAGTGGACCGACAGGAAAATTGATTTAAAAAAGGGTATCGAGGAAAGTATTTGATCAGGCAAAAATTTCACAAATGTCTTATAAATATCAATATTTTATGCCTTTACAATTTCAGACAAATCAGAGATGGTCAAGCAGAAATAGTTTTGAATATCTGATGATTTGACGCCCCTCATTTTATTTTGATACTGATACATATTAGGCTTTATGACTAGTATACATGGTGTTTGATTTAGCTCAGTTTCTGTTAAAGGCTTCTTATCAATGCATGAAATCAGTGAATGTTTAGCTGGTTAACAAATATAACAAATAAAGAGACAGACGATTGAGCCCTGGTAAATCAACATTCAATAACAAACTCTTTCTCCATCCAGCAGAGGTAAACTAAGCCCACTCTGTTTATTTATATCTGTACGTGTATCTGTGTATTCAATTTATATTGTGTTATGATCTTTCTTTTTGATTAGGTGTCATTCCCTGGGAATGCAATGATCTGATAAACCAAATTGCTTTCAGCACGACTATTTACCTTATTAAAGATCCGGTATCTGCTGTGCCCTGACTGCGCCGCATAAAATAGAAGTTTGGGTTTTGTCTATGTCAGTGTAAAAATTAACTCTGTTTATTTCATTCAATCGTGTGCAACAGACTCAACAATGTGGCCTCATGTTCAATATCCCAAAAATGAGTGCATAACAACCTTTTACTTTTGTCACTATTAGTGAAAACAGACAAGTGTGGCAAACATTATTCTGTAGCCACCTCCGACAGTTCAAAAACACACAGGGGCTTCCTTTACCCTTCAGTCTTTCAATCAAAAAGGTTTGATTATATTGATTATACTTATACAACTATAGTAGACTGCTAAAAAATCTCAGTCTTCTAAAATAAGGTGATTAGATCATTTGTGACGGGTGAATGTTACAGCACATCTGCTCTACTCAGGAAGATCAAAACACTTCTGAAAATCAGAAATCTTATGCTCCATGGTCTTGGCTAAATTGGTATAACCTTGAGCATCCTGTTGTGGTGTATTAACAAGATATGAACTGGTTTGCGACAACTTCCAGTCTTTAAATTCTAAATGTTAAAAAACAAACAAAAACAAAACATTGCTCAAGTTTTGTTTCAGTGAGACAATGAGCGGTATTAACAGACTGTGTGTGAGGTTTCCCTCCATGGCACAAAGATCTGCAGTGTGGACTGCAGTGTCTTGGCAGGGCCCCATGTATTCTGGGAGAAGGAATGGCGAGGCAGAACAGAGGACCGAAAAGAATCCCTTTTCAAACTAGAGCCAGTTTAATTTTTGACAGGCCTGCTTAATTCTCTTTTAGAGTCCCTTCAAAAGATTTTGTTCCGTGCTGCTCCTTTGTGCCTTTCCAGCGGGGAGTCTTGTGTTTGTGTTTTCCGGGCACACTTCAGCCTATTTATGCAAGCTAATTTAAAGTATAAATGAGGCCGAATTTTTGGTGAGTGCACAGACAATTGCAAGTGGGAATACAGTGTACGGTTTATTTTTTTCACCTATAGTCACTTGAGCGATGGTGTCTCCACTGACTTCTGAGCCAGAATGCTGCATATAATTACAGATTTCACTGAAATCCATCAGTTGCATTACAGAAAGTGAAACTTGCTATAACTTTATTACAGTAAACAACCACAGACCCTTAATTTCCCTTAATAAAAATAAGTTTCAGATTACAGGAATCAAACGTCCGCAATACCTCCTGCTAAACAGAAACATGTAAAAATTTACAATTTCAATCTGTATAACAATTTGAATGCACATAGAAAGATGTGTAACTGCTGTATTTGAGTTCTATATACTGGTGTTATATGAGGAGGAGGTCAGGGTGGATGGACAGGTGGACTGCTGTACAAACCACAAAATACCAGAAAATGGGTTTTGCATCCTGCTTGTCCACATCTTTGGGGAACGATGTGTATCCATCAGAGTCATCTCTTCCTACCTCATACTTCAACATAAAAGAACATAATATTAGAAAGCCACTGTCATCTTTAACTAACCTCAACCAAGTGTTTTGACTGCCACTAACATAACCATACAAATATTTTTCATGCTTTAGTTGCCAGACGCATACAGATAAGCCCAAAATCATCCACATCTATGCCAGCTTTTCATTTATAGTGTTTTTTTATTTGCCCAATATGTCAAATAAGTAAGGAGGTAGGGACTGACCAATAGGCTGGAAATTACATTTACAAATAACATTGTGTTAGAAATGTTAATAATAAATGTTAACTATTTCTTTGGTATGTGTTCTACATTGTTGTTTTCCATTTTTATGAAAATGCCATGCCCAAAATGATTCATATCCTTTCTCAGTGGTGTATACTTCATTTGCCACCACATCACATCAGTTCTTATAACTGCTAACAAGCTTTTCACATGTCTGCCCTGGGATTTTGGACCGCTCCTCATTTGCAGTGATCTCCAGGTCTTTGAGGTTGTAAGACTCCCTTGCCAGCACTCTGGTCTTCAGCTCCTACTTAGATTCTTAATGGAGAGAAAATATGTCTTACCATCTTTTTGTCTGCTTGTTTTTGTCATTTCCAGCCAGAAAATTGTATTAGTCAAATGAAAATCCATTATAAATTAAAATCTGGCATTGGTATGAATCATTTTGGGCTTCACTGTACATAGCATCAAAAACTAATTAAATTCTTGGATTGTATATCTGTGTTTTGCAGATGTGTACTGTATATTCAGCATAAAAAAATACTTTTTTCCTGTCTGTGTGGTGGAGTTTGCATGTTCTCCCTGTGTCCCTCCCACAGTCCAAGGACATGCTGAGGTTAACTGGTGATTCTAAATTATCGTGAGTGTGCTTTGTTGTCTGTCTCTATCTGGCCCTGCGATAGACTGGTGACAGGATGTACCCTGCCTTCACCCTACGTCAGCTGGGATAGGCTCCAGCCCCCCTACGACCCTACAGAGGATTAAGCGGTGTATAAATGGATGGATGGATGGATGGATGGATGGATGGATGGATGGATGGATGGATGGATGGATGGATGGATGGATATTGAGATCAAAAATTAACCAAATTTCCATGAGCCTGAACTAGAAGTGTCCAGTTGTGTGTCCTTCAAGTAGTCTGATGTGAAAATCTCATTTAGGATTATTTTATGATATACATTTCATATAAACATGCTACACCAACCTGATAAAAATCATCACAAAGATCATCACATTTCAGAGGAACAGCATGAAACTCCGCTGGCTGGTGTGAGTTTGCGTCTCAGTAGATCTTTCTTCCCAGGAAACCTGCAGCTCACATGCCACCCTTCAGCGATACCGAGTTCCTCTTTGAGCTTGTCAGTGTGTTATCATGCCAAAGGTGCGGCTGAGTGGCAAGAGCCTCGGGGTTATACATGTAGCGCAGGTATTAGCAGTGTGAAGTGTATGTTGATGTTGATGAGCTATACAGTACTTTCCTTAAATGACTTGTTTTGTAATTTATTCTGCTTTTGTTTGTTCAAATCTCTAGACAGTTTTGTTTTCCTGGCTCTACTGTTCGCTTTCTTTACATATTTTGCACCTTCCAGTAAGCTCAGACTGAATAAAGATTGTTTTAATTAACCAAGTGTTTAATCTGCCACTTGAATCTCTCTGTAATCAGCAATAATAGCATACAGCTGCTCTGGCATTTAATAGATTTTAAACAACTAGTAGTAATTGTATTGATCGTCTGAACTCCAAAACCCGCCTTCAGGTTTGAAGAGCATGTTATTTTAGAAAATTGACAAAATTACACCATTTATAGCAAGAAACTATTGAAAACAGGAAGAATTGTTGGATTTTCTACTTTCCTTTCTTGAGGTAATCATGTGTGGTTTCTAGGGCTGGACCCGAATATCCAAATATCCGAATATTCAGTCGTTGTGGTGGTATCCGGATAATGATTTTGAGATCCGAATACTCGGCCGCCACCCCTGTTACAACACCTAAAAAACAACTAAATATTCTGTGCTCCAGGAACTATTCGGCTGAACTGCAGGCTGTGTTTAGCAGGAGAGGAGACAAGGATGGACAGAAATGAACAATGTAAGTAGTAAAATATATTTAGTGTGTAGATTTATGCCATTAAACTTTGTTATGTTGCACAAAGGTGTTTTTTTTTTTCTTGTAGCGGTGGTTGTGGTGTTTTCATAGAGTTGTAGGACTCTATATTGCAGCATCAGTGAGCCTACTGGGAGTGAAAAAAAACTGCTTAGGGTTCAAAGGGTTAAATGCAGAATAAAACCCACCTACAACGACCTGCTGTGTGTGCGTAGAAGTGCTTGAATATGACGTGCACGAGCTACATGCATTTCCTGCTTCCTTTCTTCTCCCCACACTCCCCCTTTGTTACTTTGCCTTGCCCTTTTCATTCCGCTGCAGCACCACTTGAACTACAGTCCCTGTCAATTTCCTCTCCAAATTATCTAAATACTGCGCATATCTTCTGCTATCCTGTGCGAGAGAAACTGCTCTCAGCTTATCTTACAAACCCACTCGGGGGAATTGATTAATTCATCACTGCGAGCTGTTTTTAATTACAGTGTCAAATGATCTGTTAATGGACAAAGTGAAATCTATTACATCATTCTATATATAAGTGAGTGTTCCGTGCAACAGCCAACAATCCCTGGTCTCCAGTGGCCGAGGTCATACAGGATTACTGATATATGAAACTGTATTCGGAGGTATAAGCAACACTTAATTAGCTCCTGTCTGCTTACTTATCACCGTCTCAGTCTAATCCTACAGCTCGGACATCGTTTGACACCACTTTACAAAAGACATTTACTTTAATGCCCCCAGTGCCAATCAGAGCGAGACAGAAAATTATAAAATCAAACAGAGTGATGAAAATTAAATACGGTGTTATTCTATTCCTGCCGCTTCATAAGCACACATTAGCGTGGGGAGGTGCTCAAAATGTGAAAAGTATGCAACCTTGACATTGTGGTGAAATAATTGGCGGCGTAGTTGCCAGCCTGCAAGGCGAGCTCAAGGCCCCAAGGTTGAAAACTGCTTTCATTGCGTTTGGCCCGAAACGATAGCGCAGCACATATTATAATGGCATTCTACCTAACGTCAGGTGAATGTTGATATGTGCTGTGTTATCAGTTTCACTGAGACTCTTTGAAGGCTTTTCCTCAGCTTTGTACTTTATTCCGTAAATGAAAAATTAATCTCCAGATCAAGGACGGAGAGCCTCTCCACAACATATGTCTAGACAATCTTTTTATTATTCCTCTTTTGGTTTTTATTTATTTCTTACCTTCTTTTGTTCTGAATGGGGAAGCAGGCGGGATGAGGCAGAAATGACATTTTCAATAAGAAAGATTTATGGATACTATCTGACCCAGAAATGTGAGCAATCCTAGCTTTGCCTTGAATACTCCGCTCACAGGATTGAAAAGTTGTGTTTCATAAAATATGTCTTTGTGATCAGTCGTATGTCGAGCAGCCTTAAAAATATTCAGGAAACCTGCCAGAGTTGTTGACATGAATTATGCTCCTAAACTACCACGGGCACATGCATAGGTAATGCAGATATCGGCTCGTGGTCCCCAAACGCCTCTGAGATATTGTTTTATCACAGGGTTGAATCTTGGAAGTCTCATTAGCATTGACGATGAGTTAAGACAATGCTTCTTTTAAAGCGTATGCAACACTAACTTCCACTGTAAACACTGCTTTAATGACTGTAGCAGTCCCCTGAGCCACGCTGCAACATTTATGAGAAAAATATCAACACAGGAGTCAGTGAAATGGAAACATGTCATCTGAGGAACAGTAAGAGGAGTGTTTTTTTGTCAAACAGCATGCTCACTGAGCATTAAAAGCCTCTCTGAGTGACAGCATTTCTTTCTAATATTCCTCCTTTGACCCGAGAGCTGAAATGGCTCAGTAGGGGTTCCAGTGATGATCTACTAACCACTGCTCATTAAAATATTACCTTACACTGCACCACCACCGTGAACAACATTGTCCGTACAGCAGAAGCTGATTTCCACTCTTCTCCTGTTTCCTATCCCCTCTATACCTTTTAACCACACTTAACACTCTTTTCCACTTAGTGTTGCCCATATTCAGCAGGCCCCCTGGGGTCGAACCATGCACATACTGTATGTCAGGGGAGGAGAGGGAGCGTAGCGGCTATTAAACACAAAATCAGGAGTCCACTCTGCCTCAGATCTGTGCATGACTCTCACTAATTCCTCTAACCACTGCTCCGAAAATGCGTCTGTTGGGCTGGCGGTGGCGGCTGCAGAGAACAACCGCTCTACGTGTGCTCTTCTGTAAGCCGGCGGATTAAACATGGCTCTGAGGCACCGACTGGGTCATGCATTAGGAAAGGCCTGATTGGCCCAACAGATGGGTTTTAGTGAAGAGGAAAGTTTTAATCAATCCAGTTTGCACACTGTTTAAAGGGGAAAAAAACTGTTATAGCTGAGAGAGTAGGAGGTGGCAGAAGGGGAAGGTTGGGTGATATTCAATAAACTTTCACATCCTCTAATTGATTTATGTGCTGTTGTGTCTGGCTTTTTATTGACCCGATCATTTCAGAGCAAACACAGTTAGCCTTGTTTGAATTTATTCTCCAGCGAAAAACAATAGGTACTATAAAGTTACTGTACATACGCATGTATAGACTATAAATATATAGTCTCTGGTCTGGGTCTCTGGTGGCCTGAAGCCAGTAGCAAGCAGTACACATGTAGTAACAGCCATTATCATTACCAGTAACATGGGGCCATCAGATCAGTGCACATTTGCTCTCATAATGGAGGCAAAAGTTATTATCAAACCAATAAACACTTTCTTTCTCAAACTAAGTGCAAATTATGACAAACACCAAACAGCGACTATCCAATCATAGCTTAGTGACCATGCCTTGTTGGTATGTCTGTCAGGTTTTACATTTCGCCATATGTTGAAGCAATATGGAAGTATAATGAGAGTGAGTTATTCAAAGAGGTTGCAGGGTGGGGTCTTTTTAAATGTCTTTCCAAAATAAAAAAGGATGTATAGAACAGCGCTTCATGAACCAATAGAGCCCATTCATACATACAATTTTCCAAAAGTTATTGGACCTGGTGTATCAGATTCTGGTATTCTGCAGGATTTGTGACACAGAAAATAATTTATTCACTTTATTACAGTTGCTGTTTTTCTAATTATTGCATATGAGAAAAGTGTGCATCACATGATGAAGACAGAAGTTGTTGTAGCAAAGCTTGGCTGTTATGCCAGAATTGCGAAACAGTTCACTATTATTCTTGAGGCCTGGCTTACACCTACTAACCCACCATAGCACCACTTCATAGACCAAGTAAACATCTGTGTGGAACAAGCTCGATTTTATTGTATTCACAATATAAACATTTCTGAATTGAATTCATTGTTTCTGTTACTTCTCCAAGGATCGTCCTCTCATGTTTACTTTTTGCCTGTGACTGCAGCGTAGCTTCAATCTTTTAGCACAACAGGAGCTTTGTAGCCACCAGATGCACATTTAACACTCTCCTTCATTCTTCTCATTTGAAAACGACTACAAGCTTTAGAGACTCATCCAAAGACAGTGTTTTCAACCAACACTGACAGTCGTCATTTCAGCTGGAAAAATCGATGGCTGACAGCAAGAGACGAGATGCCACTTTTATCTAAGTCTGTCTGAAATCAAGGACCCATTATTTCAAAAATGATATAGAATTTTAAGAGGTAAATCTGCCACTGCAGATTACCAGTGTGACACTGGAAAGCTTGTCAGATGTAACAACAGTAACTAAGAAGAATGGAGCTTGGACACCTTTGACCTAAATTCTAGTGGCGCATGCAGCACATCTTATCATCTATTAGCACTTCATTTTGTCATCCACTGTAAACACGTGGATGCCGCATTGGATATACTGTGATTGAACTGTCAACAGTGAATGTGATCAATAACATGTGAAATGACACTTCCCGATTCAAAACTTAAGTTACTCTGGGGAAAGAAAAACATGCATCAGTGACAACACAAGTTGCGTGTACAGTGTCACAAGACAGTACATGCCGACGGTTTCACAGCCGACTGATTAGAGCTGATCTGAGCTGATGGGACGTTAATGGAGGTTTATTTCTACATGTGTTTTTTAAATCACTTCAGAGATTGACATTTTTCTGAGAGCGTGATTTGAGGCAGAGATGAAGATGACACACATCATAGTCCTCGTCAGTGCATCCCTAATGAGATGCAACAAGGAATGGAACTAGATCCTTCTATATATACTGAAAGACCTGCACATTGAGGACATCTTGTATGATAATTAGAAAATTGATCAATACTGCTGGGCTGCACACTCTCACTCGCTCACTGAAAGACAGTTGTTTTATATTTGCACTGTGATTAATTAAAGAAAAAAAAAAACGAAGAGCTGGCATTGTTTCTGATTCCTCTTTGATCAACCTTCCATTGTGAGACTAAAAATAGTCATCGCTCATCACTTTTTTTCCTCTTTTTTTTACAGGATTTATTTGGCCTGTGACTGTGCATGTTAATACTTTATTACAGCCTGTATGCTAAGTGGATTGTGTAAGCTTGCTTAGCATAATCTCAGAGGTGTAAGCATATGCACTGCAGCATGCAAAAAAAAAAAAATCACACACTCTCACTGCTAACAGACGCTAAACCTTAAGTTGATCCCTGAGCTTACTTACCAATTAGTTGCTGTATTACTTTTTTTTTTTTGGATGCACCATAAAATATGTCTTTCAAAGCAGTGGCTACTTCCCTGCAGGGTGTGTTTGTCCACAGAAGGTGTGCTACTTCTTTGCCCTCTTGAGCGTGCGAAGAAATGTGGAAGCAGTTTGACATGTTGCTGACTGCTGACTCCGAGGCTTTTCTTTCCCCCTCCTCTCCTCATTTCCTCTGCTTACTCCCCTGCTCTCATCTCCTCGTTCCCTTTTCTCCTGCATCCTCTGCCCTTCCCTGCTCCTTCTCTGCCTCCTTCTTCCCTGGCAGCTGTCTATTCAGCTACCTGCGAGCGGAGTATCACCTTCCAGACAGGAACGTGCAGCTCACAAAAAAAAAAAAATAAGCCTCTTTTCTGCACTAGTGTTTCGTAGCCGAGGTGCAGATAAGGAAGAGAGAGGACCGCTGTGAGAATGACCCTTTTTTTTATTTCGAGAGGAGCAAAAGCACGCCAAAGAATTAGCAAGGATCAAGTGAATAATCTGCCTGCGTGAATATAAAATATGCACACAAGATTTCTTCCGTCTAATGTAAAAAAAAAAAAAAGAGAAAAAGTACAAACTGGAGCAGATTTGCTCTCTTTGCAGAATAAAATATTCTAGCAATGCCAGAAAAAAAATAACACACCTTAAATATCTATGTTTTTGTTGGTGTTTTTTTCTCCATCTTGTGTTCTTTCATCAGGTTTCACATTCAGTTCTTCTCTACCTCCAGCATTTCTCTCCCGTTGTCCCTACAATCAGTTCTCATGTAGAACAACACACAATCATTCTCGCTCCAATATGCACTTCTGCTAGAATATCATCTGAATAATAAAGTCACACTTCACATGACTCCAAACAGGTTTGTATGTAAAAGCAAAGTAACAAGCGAGGCAGCTTCTCAGCCAGTGGAACTGCCTGACAAATGACACAACCAGCTTCTCTAAAACAAGCCGTCACCACATTTAATCCTAGTTTTTCTTTCCTTAAACAATTTTAAAATTCTACCATTTTACTGAGATAGTTCCACTGCAGTGATCTCTAATGTAGCGTTTATTATTGGATGCTTTGTGGTTATTCTTCATTTTAAAAAATATTGAGGCAAAGTTTGCAATATAAAAAAAGTGAATTCACTTGCACAGCTTAATTTAAAATATCCAGAAGCCATGCAATGTTAGTGTTAAATCTGGCACTGAAGCATTTTATTTACCAATAGAACCCGCCTGTATTCATTCACCAGAGGAAATGAAGCCAGCCACGGATTCCTGGCACGTTCACTGGTCATCTCTCAGCCGTGAAGCTGAGTAGCGATCCACTATTGACAACATCCTGCAACCTGAGCGGCTTGTCATATTGAGTCATGCTCAACTCTGTTATGCAGCACTACAAAGGGCTACTGAAATGTGTCACCTAACCGACAAGCTCAAACATGATACAAACAACTGCGGCGCTGACCGCTCAGATGCTCAGACACAGGAGGACAAACTGAGATTCCGGCAGCTAAAAGAGCATGCATTTGGTAGCATTGCTTCTTTTTACAAGTCTCATATGTTTCATATTCCTCACGTGAACAGAATTTTTGGTTTGTTTTGTAAACTATATGTTCACAGCTGTCTAGGCCAGAGGAAAAAGTGTGTGCGTTCTACCATGTTTGATACGTTTAATATATGCCTGTCAAATGTTTTGGTACCAATATAAATGTCAGCATGTCTACGTCTTCATAAAACTCATTCATAAAACCTATTTCTAGGCAGGCTACATTTTATGACAGGTCATATTCTGTGAAACACAGAAGAGAGCTCTGGGCTCACTCGGGCTATTTATCAGTGACAGTGATGGTGGCATCATCCCACTGAAGGTACAGCAATGTGTTTGTAGTGCAGCAGGTACTCAAAGCAACACGTGTTTTATTAAAGGACAGTGAACGTAATGAGGCTTCTGTTTGTGTTTCAGTCAATGATGTTCAAACACCATAAAAGTCAGAACAAATATCTGTACTCTCTCTGCTAAACAGGGCCCTTTTAAAAATTTTAATTGTAGAATTGTGCAAAAATGTAGCCTTAAAAGACTCATAAGGCAGGTCAGGAGTTGTCATTAGGAACTGTCAGCTGATGATGGTTTCAGAGTTGATACATTTTCTGACTCCTCTCAGCAGGGAAGGGCTCTAAAAAGAAATCAAAGTACTTCCAGCTTGCAATTTTCACTGTCTGAAATGTCAGTAATATATGGCAGTTAAGAAGAACTGTGACAGCCAAGACAAGATGAATAAGACCAAGAAACCTTTCAGATAAAACCACACATTTGCTGGGTCAGAATGGCAAAGCAAAAAACCTATATGACTGGATACGGCGATGCACTGCTCCCCTGTGTAGCTGTAGTAGATATAAGTCCACATGGAAGAGTCATAAGAAGGAAACCATAATTGCAATCTTATCACAAAAGTCAAGATCTGAAGTCAAAGTCATTTTGGAAACAAGTGCTGTGGACAGAGAAAGTTAGAGGTGTTGTCTTGGGCCACAATCACCAAAGGTATGTTTGGAGAAAAAACACGGAACAGCGTTGAATGAAAAGAACACCTCGGAGGGTGAAAATATTCTGCTTCGTGTGGCAGACGGTGACACAGGAAACCTTGCACGGATAGAAGGGAAGAATGGATTCCACTAAATATCAGCAAATTCTGGACGCAAATGTCATGCAGTAGCTGAGAAAGGGAAACTGAAAATAGGCTTCCTTCTACAACAATGATCCAAAGCAGACCTCAAAATCCACCATGAACTACCCCAAGAAAGACAAGCTGTAGCTTTTGAAATGGCATTTTCTGGAAATCTGTGGGCACAATTTAAACATGCTGTGTGTGTGCAAGACAACTTCTGCCAGAAAGACTTGCTGAAAATTCAACAAATCAAGAAAAAAGATGTTTCTTGGCTGGCTACAAAAAGAATTTGCATAGAGTGACATCTGAGTAAGTCTTGATTTAGAAATGCCACACTGACTATTTTAGCTATGAAAATGAATGAGACACAAAGTAACAGTGCATTAACATGTGCTAATGACAATACATCATTTGCAAAGAGTGCCAGAGGTTGGATGATCTCAGTAGTATTTTTAGGAATAGGGATTATTCTTTGTATAATTATTGCAGACCTAAACTCTCCATGCATCTGAATGCTCAAACCCAGCAACACTGCAAGATACACATGATGATAGAAGGCATCTCTAAAACGTTTGTCTGCTGGCACATAATCGTCACCTGCAATCACTCCGTCATACACAACCACATGACTCAAACACACAGGACAGAAATCTACAGCCTGAAGCACACAGGCATCGGGTGTGTGGTGATGACATTTTATTACTACTGCTTCCTTCAGTCTTATCACACAAACATACACTGATGAGCCACAGCATTAAAAAAAAGGAGAAAAAAAACAACTCCTAATATTGTGTAGGTCCCCCTGGTCACAAACAGAGGTCCTGTGGACTCAGGATGTTGGCAGCAGGTCCTATGGGTCCTATGGGTTATGAGGTGGGTAACCCATGAATCAAGCTAGTACCGTTACATCATGTGGACGCTCAATCGGATTGGGATCTGGAGAGTTGAGAGGCCAGGTCAACGCCTTGGGCTGTTTGTCGTGTTCCTTTTAGCCACTCCTGAGCAATTTTTGCAGTGTGGCGGGTGCATTGTCCTTCTGGGAGATGCTGCTGGTAATGCCATCGCCATGAGGGGGAGTCTGCAGCAAAGTAACATCTACATGAATGCCACGATCCAAGGTGTCCCAGCAGGACATCGTATCGTAATGAGATGATCGATGTTATTCACTTCACCTGTCAGTGGTTTTAATGTTGTGGCGGATCAGTGTTTAATACATACTCACACAGGAGGAACACACACATACACACACCAGTACTAGGAAGGTTATCTCATTTCATTTGGGAGCCCTGAGACCCAGATGCACAGACTCTCAGCACCTGTACAGAAGTGAGTGAACACTGAGATTGTTATCAGATCAAGTCGGCCATCTTTTGACCAGGGAACCTGATGCGACATTCAAAATGGTGAATATTGATTTCTCTATTAGTGTCTGCATCTTTCTTTTCCCGTCCATGTCACAGTCAGTGATGACTAGCTCTCCTCCCCCTGTCAATGTGGCTGTAGCTAAGGTTGCATTTAAGTGAGGTGGGATCAATCTGTCTAACAGCGTGACAGTTTAAAGCAGCGGGTTGGACGTGGTGATGTATTCAAACCCTTGGTATTCACAATGGGATCATGTGAAAGGTGCTGCTAGCAGGAATGAACCTACAGAGAATTCTGTACATTCTCTACACCTCCCCTTAGAGTTACAGAGCTGTCAGCTCATTATTCAGCTGTCTGGCTGCTACTTTACTGTTTAGGTTGACTCTCATCACTCCCATAATGTCACGTTTAGCTGTTTCCAGTGGAAATAGCTCTCAAAAACAAGTGTACACTACTTACACAAAATCAAATAGCAGAGAAAGGTAACTCATTGGTAGTGAACATACTGGAGCATTCAGACATTTCCCCAGGAAACCCAGTCTCCACAAAATGACGTTCCTATACAGCTCAACGGCATTCTCAATTACATTTTGAGGGAAAAATATGTTCTGCCAGATTCTGTTTATTTGTATCGGATTACAAATGCGTTTCTAATCAACAAATCCTCACCGTTGCTCCTTTCCAGCCAACCAATCATAAATTAGATGGGGTGGGATTTATCAAACTGATAACAAACAAATGGAGGAGATGCTTCAAGTATGTAGTGAAAGTGTCTTATTTTAACCTAGACCATGACATTTTTCCTCACCCTAACCAAGTCATTTTGGTGCCTAATCTTAACCAAGCTCTTAACATGTAAGAGTGTGATATTTCCCTAAACCTAACCATATAGTTTTGGTGCCTAATCCTAACCAGAAAGTGAGTGAATGTCTGGTCTCTGGTTTATGCCACCATCCACCCGTCCTGCCACCTAAATGCAGGAGACACAGTGCTCCAGTCGATTGGATATATTCCAACTTATTTTGACAAAGCTTACATACAATTTTATTTTCATTTTCTAGATCAAAATATATACAAACTGCACTGTCCCATTTTGCAAACTGTTGGGTTATAACATTCGGACATTACAACA
>OMNN01024457.1:8405-22084 GCA_900302755.1 Chromis chromis
ACTGGATTAGAGCTGTAAGAAATATGTTTATACTGTGGAAAATGATTAATGTGAATAGATTTAATAGATTTTGAAAACGAAAGGTCAAACAGCGATGCCAAATAGAATAGACTGTCTGTTAATTTTTACTGTATCAGAAGGAAGAACTGGGGATACCTGCATCTGAACCACTGTTTAATTTAACACTACAATTACCTGTAGACGCTAAGCCATGTTCAACAGAGTGTCAACAGATCAAACTTTTACACGTTTTAGGGAAACACACTTTCAGTTCCATGTTTGTATATATCTGCACTGATTAGTTTTATTAACTGTGACATCAGATATACAGTGATGTTTTAGGAGAGTACTTTAACTTATACAGTAATGTTATATCTATTTTAAACAGTGATATTGCTGTTTGTAATTGTCACAATGCTTTGTAGTTTTGGGGTCAAATCCAGTGCTGCAGGACACAGAATCCGTCCGTTTTAGGAAACAGACTGAAGAAAGGTATCATAGATTATTGAGTTTAGCAGGTTGACCTCTGCCATGAGATATATTTCCATCCACTCCCATAAAAACATCTCCTCTCAATACTGTACAGAGCTGCACTCACCTGCTATACATCTGAACTGACAGTGATGTTTAGTTCCAGCGTCATCTCTGAAGCAGATGAAACTCTTTGGTAGTTTTTTTGTGTGACTGAACAAACTCACTCTGAGCTTACTGACAGAATTTACAGAAGACTGTTATCATTATTGCTGTTAATGTTTTCTGCGTATGTCAGTCACTCATCCTCATTTTCTATGTACACTGTATGTTTCAAATGGCCATGAGTTCCTGTATGCTCTTGCTGCATGTCATCCATCTGTATGCAGAATAATCTGCTCACTGAACTAATTGTCATGCTAATAAATCAAACTGCCCTAATTTATTCTTTTTTTGCCATTACTTATCCTGCAAATTAGTGATCATGAATTATATCCAGCAGGATCAGATGAACAATGGTAGAAGATTCAGATTCTTTACTTTAGTATAAACGTATCAATACAGCAAAGTGAAAAATGCATGAAAAATCCTACTTAAATCTTTAAAATGTAGTTAAAGTACTGCAATAAAATGTCTGGTTTGGTCCCTCTGACTGATATGTTATATTATTAACAGTAAAAGAATCCTCATCTTGAAAGTAACTAAAGCTGTCACATAAATGTAGTGAAGTAGAACGTTCAATATTGTCTGAAATGTGGTGGAGTGGAAGCACAAAGTAGCAAAACATGGAAATACTCAAAGTACAAGTAGCCTACCCTAAATTTGTATTAAAGTGCTAAATGTGAGTAAACGTGCTTGGTTGCTTTCCACTGCAGCTGGTAGCGTCCATGCTCTTCTTTTGTTGCAGGATTAAATCCAGCCTTACCTCAGTGTCAGTTTTCTATCAGTTACTGAGGCAATTTTCTTTTTTCTGTTATGTTCCCAACTGTTTTCTGATCAGTGGAATGATATCTGAGTGTTTACATTTTTAAATAGCAGCTTACATTTAAAAACAACAGTTAAGCCTAAATCCCTTCCAAGAGAGAAAAAAGATTGTTTTAACAAATTTACCCAACAAGTCTAAATATTAAGACAAAGACTCTACAATATTGTTAATATTTGAACTTACCAGAGTAATTTAAATATTGCTGTTAAAACTCCTGAAATTACCCTAACTAGATTAAATGTTAATGTTAAGAACCTACATTATTTACTCTTGCCTGAATTAGTATCTTACTGTAAAAATTAAAGTTAAGACAATATATTACATATAATACTAGATATTACACATGGAAACCCAATGAATCCAAAGATTCCCCAATACATATTCTACTACATGTTCCTTTAAGATTCATCTATATTGAAGGATTGGAAGAATTATTGAAAACCTATATCACCCCTGTGAAAAGTAATTGCCCACCCCTAAACCTAATAACTGGTTGGTCCCTTGGCAGCTACAACTGCAGTTAAATGTTTGTTATAGCTTGGGATCCGTCTTTTACATCACCATGGAGGAATTCTGGCCCACTGTTCTCTGCAGAATAGTTTTAATTTAAGGTTTTGCCACAGCATCTGAATTGGATTCAAGTCCGGACTTTGACTCAGCCTACAAAACCTTAATTTTGTTCTTCTTTGCTTGTGTGCTTTGGGTCATTGTCATCCTGCATAAACCATTTGTATTGAGCTTTAGGTCATGAACTGATGGTGGATATTCTCCAGGAGGATTTTCTGATAGAGAGCAGAATTCATGGCTCCATCAATTATGACAAGTCGTCCAGGTCCTGAGCAAAGGTCATGTTTTAGATGTTTCCCTCTTCCAACACACCTGATTCAAATGATCAGCTCATCATCAAGCTCTGCAGAAGCCTGATAACGATCCTGATCATTTGAATCAGGTGTGTTTTAGAAACATCTAAAACATGCAGGTTAGTGACCCTCGAGGACCAGGAGTGTCCACCCCTGCTCCAGGCTGATAAATGTCAATGACTTTGTTTCTCATCTGTTCTTGAATCTCTGTAAAACGTGGCATCATGTGCTGCTTTTGGAGACCCTTTAGCTACTTCACAATGCCAGAAAGGTTCTATTTAGTGATGTTTAGATTCAACAAGCCTGGCAGTTATTATATGTTAGTGTGGATGCTGAAAGTGAACCCAATTGATAAACGAATTTGGTCAGTTGGTAGGTTGAAAGCTGTCCTTTGTCAGTAATCAACTGGGGACGTTTCATGGTTATATATAAACTATTCATATGTAGTGTCTCCCCTAAATATAAGACAAAGAGGGACATTTTGCATTATAACCAGAGTAAATAAAGTTAGTTTCTGGTGCAAATACATCTGTGCTTATGTGATAAATGTGCCCTCAAATAACACCCCAACTTCTTCTATCTAAAATTGATTTAACTCTTCTTCATTGTTTTGTTATTGCTGAAACTATAATTGAGTACTACAGCTGCCAGGGACGATGGTGTTGTTTGTTTTATTGCAATATTTGTGTGTCGAATAGGTGGTTGATTTGTTTCTAATACGTGCTGTTAAATTAAATCGTAAAAAAATAAGGATAAAAATAAAGCAACATCCCATTTGTTGGATTTTCTGCACAGGCGTTCACCGTCGCTACCTAAATGCAGAACCGGGGTCCTCTCTTTGCGCATGCCTGACAGATGTTGCTGCCGTAACCAGACAGCAGCACGGAGCACCAACACACCGGGGATGGTCTCGTCATTTTTTAATCAATACCAACGTTATATCTCCACAAAATGAAGTTTCCGTACTCATAGATTCGTGAGGAGTAAGTATCATCCTGCTCGATAAACCTCGCAGCGGCGGTTTCTGTCAATGAGAAGCTAAAGTTTGCTAACCAGCTGGCCTGCTCACAATCAGCACAAAGAAGCTCCTTATTTATTGTGGTGCTTCACTCGAGATAACATTCTTTAAACGGTGTAATTTCATCTTTTTTGATGTTCATTAAAGAGACACGGTGGCTCTGCAGGCGGCTCAGTTTGTGTTTGGTTTCTGGAACAGTCCGGCTACGTTTATTAGATCGATACTGACGTTAGCTAGCTGTTTGGGACTACAGCAGATTAAGGCTGGATTGCTAGACAGATGGCTAACGTTACCTAGCTACAGGCTGGCTGTCTGAAAGTTAACCTTCCCCGCTGTAAGACGGTGTTTAATATGTGGCTGGATGTGTGTAAAGATCTGACAAAGGCCTTAGCAGACAGCGACGCCAGAGCTCCACAAAGTTAGTGTGGCCTGTGTTTGAAAGGTCACATTATTGAGTCTGATTTAATGAGGATCTCTGCTTCCTTTCTCCTATAAGCTGTCACTCCTTTGCGTCCGACTGAATATATGCTCACATAAACAATGAACCAGGAACCTGCAGGAAATTCAGTCATGAAGATTAAACCTCTATAACAAGTCAGACTCAACTGTTTGAACAGTGGAAGTGAACAAGTGATGAATCACAGACTGTCTGCGAATGAATGATGAATCTGCAATTACTGCATCACTGAAACATCCCAGTGTTCCTTCAGTGGAGGAAATGAAACAATTCAGTTAGTAAATCGGAAAGTCTGCAACTTAGAATAGATATTATGCCGTTCATCTGAGCCAGGGGTGGGTTAAACTCTTATGTCAGTGATTTTGCGAACTCATGCCGCCCTTATTGTGTGAAAGTCACACTTTTGATATTGTTTCATGAGGTAATTCTCCATCACGTTTTATTTGTCTCACACAATAAATATTGCACTAAAGCTTGACTAAAAAATTATCTTCCAAATCAAATCACAATATCTTTTAGAAAAATTGCAATCAGATGTTTTTCTTCATTCATTAACCTTAAGGAGATGGAGATGGAAATCTACAATAGGGCTAAAACAAATGATTGTTTTCATTGTCCATTAATCTGCTGGCTGTTTTATTGATTAATTGTTTGTCCTATTTAAATCTGTATACCTCACTGTAGGACTGAACAATTTGGGGGAAAATACCTAATTGCAATTTAATATAATTTTTGTAAAGTCAAGCTTCAGTTCAATATTCACTACTTTTAAAACATTTGATGCAGCATTTCCACATGTGATACATCAAATGCTTGATTGTCATACAATAGAACGGTGTGAATTTGTAAAATTATAGTCACGGCAGTTAAAACCCTGGGTCACATGGAGCCTTTGAGATTTACTAATTGCCTTGTTTAAAATTTCAGTTTGACTAGTAAGACTAATAATTGTTCAGCCATAACCCACTACATGCAACTTACTGGAAGCAATTCAGCTAACTTTAAGCTAGCGGTTACTGTGGCACTATAAACTGAGTCAGCAGCCACGACTGATAGCAGAAACTGTCATGAATATTTTGTACTTGTAAAAACCCTGTGCAATATCTATTTTTCTACATACTCCAGAATATATGATATATCGGTATTTTTCTGTGCAATATAGATAATAATCTGTGCAATCAGTATTTCTATTCATGAAAGAATCTGTCCAATACCACTGATGTGTGCAATACTGTTAAATCTATTATTAGTACTTAAGGTTTATTTTTATTTTTGTACTATATTCCTTAAATATTTGCTGCTGTAACAATGCAAATTTCCCCACTATGTGATTAATAAAAACGGATCTTATCTTATCTTAAACACAGAGTTTTATAATGACAACGATTGTAACAGGAACTTTTCACTATTCCAACACATTTTTCTGAACGTATGATTGAGGAGAAATGTTTTTTTTATGTTTTATTTTACATGTGGAAATGTGAATATAGTTTCAGTTGGCTAAAAGTGACACTGACTCTGTTAGCCAACTCCAAGTCTGACCAGTAACTAAATTTTCTTATTGATTACTCACACACTATTTTGCAGATTCATCATTGATTTTCAGACAGTGATTCATCACTTGTTCACTGCCACTGTTAAAATACATACATTTGATTTATTAAAGTGGCACAGTCTGTATAATAAATGTATGGTTTTTAGCTTACATTGTACGCAGGTATTCAACAAGGTTGTTGGCTTTTCTGTTTTAAATGCATCTAGGTTTCGGCCCAGTGCTTCCATTTTGATTTAGGTGTAGGTTTTTAATGACCTAATAAACATGTTCAGTTGAAGAAATTGTGCTTTTTGTGCTGTGCTTTTGGCACAGCGTCTTGAGTTTGGAGAAGATAGCTGGTTGGCTTCCAGCTTGCCATCATGCTGTGTGTATGTGCTGCTTTGTTCAAGGAGGGGAAAAAAAGGCTTTTTCCATCTCGGCTCTTTGCTGGCCGCAGTGTGTACACAGCGAGCTTTTACAGAACCATGATGTCACTTTATTACAAGCTGCCATTTGCAAAAGGTCAAACTGAACTGGATGTGAAAATCGGCAATAGCAAAGTCATTTCACACCACTGTAAGTGTCTGTCAGCGGCTGACTTGCACCTGCTCTGTTTGTCCCCAGTATGGTGAGGACTGGAGAAGGTGTCCCATGCTGCATTAGTGGAATAGTGACATGCTGGCCTGTCTGCCGGCATCAGGTGACCCTACCCTCAGACTTCTTTCCCGCACGCAGATGAACACTGGACTTCAGAAATGTAAGTGCTTTCTTTCACCATGTTGTATTTCCTTTGAGTTAATATATTAATGAGCACTAAGGATCAGACTGTGTGTTGGTCATGCAGTTTAATGCACAGTTTGAGGTTTTCAGTATCATTAAAAGATTTACTGACACAAAAGTGTGATTGTGCAACATTATGTCATTATTGCTGACCATTAAAACCCTGTTGTGTGTAAACATTCAAGAGCCACATGATGATGTTTCTTTATACAGAGTAAATTATAGAAAAAGTCAAAATCAGATGCCAGCTTTTGACTCCACTAATACTTATTATTAATCACAAAGTGCATTTGTTGTAAAACACTAAAGGAGATGTGAGGTTTTGTTGCCATGTTTGCTGCAATGCCCTCAGGATTTCTGGGGTAGCTGTAGCAGATAAAGCTCATGCTGAAGGACATTTACTCCCACATTGCTTACTGTCACACAGTGTAGTGTTACAGCACATCTCAGTGTATTGTGTTGTGAATTAATGTCGAATCCCAGTCAGTGCTGGTTGTCTGACTCTCTACATCTTGCAGGGGAAACTACACAGAAGATGAGATCTGCCAGCTATCCAACCCCAGCAGAGTTGGATGCCTATGCTAAGAAAGTTGCCAACAACCCTTTGACCATCCAGATCTTCCCCAACAGTGTCAAAGTACCTCAAAGGAAGCACATTCGCCGCACAGTCAACGGGCTCGACACCTCCTCGTCCAGCCAGCGCCACAGTCCTTACCCTTCTCAGGTCAGCACCAGTGGAGGCCTGCTGGCCGTCCTCCGTGCGCCTGTCAAAGGCGTCATTAAAGAATCAGACGGTAGCCGTGCTCGACAGCTACATAAGGCAGTCATGAACCCTCACAGTGGGCCGTACGCCACTCAAAGCACTTTAAATCTTCCTCAGCCTGCTCCTCACCTGCAGGGCCCGCCTCAGCCTGCAGCCCAGAAGCAGGGAATGGTTCATCCACAGGCGCTACAGCAGCAGCAGCAAAGTATGACTCATCCAATGGCTTTACAGCAGCCTCATCCACAGGCTTTACAGCAAAGAAACATGGCTCATTCACAAGTTCTACAGCGGCAGCAGAGCTTGTCACAGGTTCAGACTTCACAGCAGCAAAGATTGGCTCATCCACAAGGTATCCAGAGGCAGCAGAGTCTGCCGCACGGCCAGGCTCTGCAGCAGCAGCAACAACAACAACAACAACAACAACAGCAGCAGCAGCAGCAGCAGCAGCACAGCAGCAACAGCAGCAACAGCAGGGCCAGTCCTGCCCATCAGTCGTATCACAGCAGCATCTTTCTCATCTGCAGACACTAAAGCATCAGACGGCTCCTCCGCAAGCTTTACTCTCACAACAAGGAGTGACTCAGGATCTGCGCCACTTAACTGACGGAGCTCAGCTTCCGAGCCTGCAGCATACCCAGGGGCTAGTTGGCTCACAGAACCACCCCCAACCTGTAGCTGCAGGACCTCCTAACATGCCTAACAGCCTCCAGCAGCCCCCACCTGGACCATACGGGCCCCGGAAGCTCCCTGACGCAGACGCCCCACCAAATGTAACTGTATCTACCTCCACCATCCCACTGTCCATGGCAGCCAGCCTGCATCAGAATCGGCCGGGTGACCTGAGCAGCATTGTGCACCAAATCAACCAGTTGTGCCAGGCTCGGGCTGGCATGGGCACCACCTCAGTCTGTGAGGGCCAGATCGCAAACCCTAGCCCCATCAGCCGCAACCTGCTGATCAACGCCAGCTCAAGGGTGTCCTCTCACCACCCAGCTCTGGGCAATGTGCCCAGCTGCCTCATGGTGGGACCCCCAGACAAAGCAATGGCTCAGACTCCCAGTGCTGCTCTCCATTCACAGCCCAGTATAGCTGCTACTAACAGTATCCCTGCCTTTCACACAGACCCTGAGAAGGTCCAACTGCAGCAGCAGCAGCAGCTTCAGCACCATTTACATCAGCAGAAACAGCAGCACCAGATACAGCAGCAGCAACATTTACAACAGCTACAGCAGCTGCAGCAGCAGCGCTCCTGGGCGCAGCATCAACTGGCCCACATGCAGCAGCCTCCTGAGGGGGCTCATCCCTGCAAGAACCCAAGGATGGAGCCTCCAACTGAGTGTTCTTTCCCCTCACGAAACCTCAACTATTCCCACAAGCTACCAAACAATGCACAGGGCTTTCCTCTGAAACATCCTGCAGAAAAACCACGACCTTCGTCCCCTGTTAACTGCCCAGTAGGATCTATGCCTTACATTAATGGCCACTACATGCAGCCGCCGTGGAGCAGCATCCCCACCACAGCAGGTAACAATGGATCTGGCCCTCAGGACCTGCCGGTGGTTTTCCAGGGAGGGCAGGCTGCTGCCTCCACAGACCGCATCCCAGGGGCAAAGTACAGGCCAGGGAAAGAGGGTCCAGCTGGGCAGTCTAAGCTGATGCAGAATGTGGATTTCTTAGGAGGGGACTTCCAGATACCCAGCTTTCAGGAGCAGAACATGGATGTGATGGAGAAGATGCACAGGTCAGCCATGGGCCAAGTTCAGGAGCCCAGCAACAGCGGAGGCGTCCACACTCATCACCCAGGCTACCGTTAAAGTTTGCTCTTATCCCCATGTGGTGTGTTTTGAGTTTCTCTCAACAGCTACTTTCAACATACGTGTTTTATTCTTTGAGATCTTGCAAGTGATCAATTAGATTTTATTGCTTCAGAGCTCAGTTTGGAGGCCCACCAGGTTGTGATGTTTCAAAGTATTCCTCAGGTCTTAAGCCATGTCGTACTTTTGTTGCAGATGAAGGGGTTTTGAGATTGTTGTCCACTCTTTTCATCACTGGCATGGATGTGCTGCTCTTTGTTCATGTATATATGGTGTTCTGAAATTTTCATTTGCAGCTGAGAGTGTGCTTGCCTTATGATTGTCACAGTGCTTGTCATGGGTTGACATGGAACAACTTTTATCAGCATTTGTGGCCTTACAACTGCCCAAAGGCAAGATTTAGGATGTCCTAGTGTAATGTTTTTATTTGCAATTATTTATCCTTTTAACAGGTTTGTGATCCATTTGAATAAGAAGGTTATATGTATATGCAATTAATACGACTGTTGATAATGTTTTAGTCCCAGGAGCTCTTTCCCATAGTTGAGGTGTACACTTGTTCTATCAGGAAAACAAACATGGGTTCTGAACTGCACCGTTGGTGGTTCGGGTAGGTTTTGAATTGTTCTGTCACGGTGGGCAAAAACGGTGATCACTGTGGAGCACGGTTTGGGTTAGAAATAAGACAAAGCCAGCACTAGCAAAAACAGTAACACTCTCCATTTCTGAGATTCATGTAGTTTTTAAGTGCCCTCTTGTGTGTAATATTTCAAGTTGCTTTTTAAGTAGTTATTTTATTACGTTTTTTGTTGTATTACTGTAGATCGTCCTACTTGAATTGTAGAAAATTACTTTTAAATATTATGCTTGGCAAAAGGAGCCGAAACTCCATTAGCCCTTATTTGTCTATAGCTAATGTGAAACAGAATAGCATCCCATTATTATTATTATTATTACTAAAATGGTGTGTGTGTGTGTGAGTATGTGAAAAGCAAATTGATCACTTGCAAGCACGCAAGTACTTCAAATAATGCAAGCAGGGAAGATGCTGCGTTTCCCCTTCAACACATTTTATCACCACTTTACTACTGTAATGCAACTGATGTGGTGTGGACGTTTTCTGTGTGGCTTGTGGTGGGATGTTCATCTACTAATCACTGGCATCACCCCGTGTTGTATTTCCGCTACCTATAAAGAAACAAGATCGTGTGATGCAGGTTATATTTTTTGCTAGATGTATCTAGCATGAAGCTCCAGACCCATGTCCTGCTCTTTTTTCTGGTTAATGTTGTCTGGGCACGTGTTGCTCTTCTATCCTCAAGCCTTCTGGAAAAAGCCTTAAATGCCACAGTAGTTATATTCTACGAGTTTCTTTGCCAGGATCCCGACTAAAGTATGGCTTCAATGTGAGTATTTTTTCTTTTCCTGAGCTCTTGTTTGTTTGAAACCTGTTAAAACTCTACTGTCAGATCATTGGGCAGTGTTAAGATGCACAGGCGGTGGGACTGGATAGGATTGCCTTAAATGGAATTATTAAGGTAACAATGCTACACATGCCTGTTAAATCACCATCGTACTGTCTCAAATGTTACCTATCACGGATTTAAGATGATTTTAAGAGTAAAATATGAATAGTATTTAGCAGAAGTAATAGGTATTTAGAACAGGGCTGTAGCAGTTATTTCAAGGTATTTAAACTGTGTTTTAGTTATACTTAATAAATAACCTGATATAGTTTCTTAATTTATTTTTTTGGACCACTGCATCCTGAAGCCATAGGTGTTCTCACATTAGGTGCCATAGGTGACACATACTGACGCAGACAGTGTAACCTGAGAGTCTGCGCTCAAAGGCAAATAGGAGGTTTGCATCCATGCTTTAACCGGATGTCTTTCACAACAGCGAGCTTTTTCCCTCTGAGTTGTTCTCAGAACACAGTACAGGTCAAAAGGGAGAAAGAATCACGAGATGAGATGAAGAAAGACAGCTGAGATGCAAACCGTAGCTTTTCTGGAGTTTGGTCTTCATACTTGATGGCAGTTTTTTTTTTTTCCTGGCTCTCATTTTTGATGTGCCTGCCCCTTGAAGCTGCTATTGAATTTAATCTTAACACACACTAGTATGATTTGTGTGTATGTGTGTATGAATAGTAATGATGTATGGGCTGTATCAGTGAAATATTTATTTGATGGGCGCAGGGCAAAAATTGCCACCAGTCAAATGCTGGTAAACGTGGCTGTTCTACCAGCCACGTTTGGAGATTATATGATAACTGACCAGTATTCAAAGTGATTTTCAGAAGTCTGAAGACCTTCCGAGCCCGTTTGGCTTCCTGAGCGTTAAATCACCTGAGTGAAAACACTAAATTACCAGAGCTGTCCTGTTAATTTTGAACTGCCTCGTTACAGCCCGACACAGTCAGGTTCTACAGTTTCATATGAAGTGCCTCCACTGGGCTTAGTATGGAGAAATGTGTGAATGGATGCTTGTGTGTGTGTATGTTAAGCTTGGGTACTTGCACACAGGTGTGCACGCTGACAAAGGTGCACGAAGTTAATCTCTGATGGGGGACCAAGCTACTTAGTGTAACTACTGATACTGTGTCATGGACTGAAGTCCTGAAGTGTGCCACGATTCCTTGACACTGTCGGGATGTGTGAACTGTTTGCTGCTGACTCACTGACCAAAGTGACCAAGCGTCCCTCTCTATCCACCCGGCTAAAAGCCTCGGCAAGCTTGTTTTGGGAACTTGTGTTCTAACAGTAATAAGCAACAACCTGGTGACATAAAGGAGAGCTGCTGCCCTCATTTGGACGGTTGAAGAAACTCTTGTGAAGTAAAGTGTAAAGATGTGAACCGAGCATTAAAAAAATCTAGATTGAGAGGTTCCTGTCTGCACATTACACCCCAGTTTTTTTTTCCTCCAAGCAAGATCCTGATGTGGTTCTAAACAAAGCTTTGTGTTTTTAATGCAGACATCCCGTCGACAGTGTTTGCACTGTAAGAATCTGATCTAGTTAAGCACATTGTAGCTCGTCATGTTCGCTGACTCAGATGGCAATACTTATTGGGGCACAGGTATGCAACAACTCTCTCTAGATTTCTTTATACTCTGATTACTGTTGACAGTCTTTGATTACCAGAGACGGTCATGTTGTGAACGGTGGTGGAGGGGGGCTTACTTCTTCTACTTTGTGAAAATGTGATATTCCAGTTTTGCCTAACCTTCAGGAATAAAATGTCTTGCACAAACATTCCCCCTAACCAAAATAAAGTTTGCAAACACAAAGCTTTTCAAGTGACTGTCTCTGTTGTGTGTATCACTGTAAAGATGAGTGTATGTTATATTTCAGTAGGGTCAGAACCGCCTTGCTTGACTGCATTAAACAACAGTGTTGGGTGGAACTGGGCTCAGATATATCTGAGGCAACTTGGTAGGGAGCATTTGGGTTTGTGCACATCAATAAGTATCAGACGTGGATTTCTTTCAATTTAAACCCAACACCAAACAGCATATTACCAAACTGTTTCCAGGCACCGGTTAGACATATCAGCAGTGTAGGTGTGATGACAGCTCCCTCAGGGATATGTTTTGGCCTTTCCAGAGTTGGTTGTGATAAACTCTGATATAAGTGAACCAGGGCTCCAAACTTGTCCACAGTGTCTCAAATATTGCCTCAAAAATATGTCTAAAATTTCTAGAATTTACCAAAATGACAAAAGCTTGTCAAAGAGGATTCTAAATCCGTTCAAAATTATTTTGAAAAATACAGCAAATGGCTCAGAATTTGCTCAAAATTACAAATCACGTTCACAGTAACTCAGAAAATTGTATTAAAACTTGCTGTAACATTGTTCAAAATGACAAAAGCTTCTTCTAAATGACTAAGTTTAAAAAATGTCAAATTCCTCAAAAATTTACACACTTGTCCAAAATGATTTTAAACTTGTCATGTTCAAAGTAACTCAAAAACGTCAAAAAGCTTGTACAAAACGACTCAAAAATGTGTCAAATGGCTCCAACATGTCCAGATTTGCTCGAAACTTGGAGATTGTTAATTAAAGATACAATTTTAAAAGTTGCTTCCTTGACCATCTCCGCTTAATAATAGAAAATAAATCATCTCTGCACATCCGAACAAAAGAGTGTGTTGGAAAGTTGATTCAAAAGCTGAAAAAACAGTGACAACAATCACTTCTTGCTGCTGAAAGATGTATTTAATCACAAAGTCGGTCTGTCTGACCTTCATCAAAGGTATAAACAACATCACAACACCTACACACACATATATACAAAAACATCAAATTGTAACCTGGTTATGACTTTTTGGGTTTGAGGTTCCCTTTAATTTAGGGAATTCCAGCCTGCTGCGATTGATGACATTTGAGTTTAAGATGTTCTAGGATACGAGACCCTGAAAGAGGAAATGACAGATTGTGTTAGCGACATCTCAGCAGAAAGAAACAGCAGTAAAAGTTGTGTGGTGTGTTTCCTACCAGAAGGGTTAAGAATCGGTCGGTCTTCCTTCCGTTTTACACAAAGGTCCGACTTCCACCGTTTCCAGTTCTTTTCCTCCACCCTGAAGTTGAAGAAGAATCCTTCGTCATGTGGAGCATTGAAAGTGTTTGACACGACTACATAAGCTGACATTGAGTTACCTGAATTCCAAAAAACATTTTCTCCAGGGTGTTATATTGAGATTTTAGATTTGCAAACATTTTTTGTGTGTTTTTTAAATTACAGGTGTTTTTGCACACTGTGTAATGCTATGGATTTTTTGCTCTGTATTTTTAGTCTTTATTTTTATGTTTTACATTACAGATTTTTTTTGCACACTTTTTTTTTTTACATTGTAGATTTTTTGAACACTATTTTTTTTACATTACATAACTGTTTGTACACTGCTCATTTTTACATTACAGAATTTTTCCACAATGTATATTTGTTTTTAATATGGAATCAATTCGGCACACTGAATCTTTTTATACATTACAGT
>OMNN01024458.1:0-18650 GCA_900302755.1 Chromis chromis
TGCATGTTTTAGATGCTTCCCTCTTCCAACACACCTGATTCAAATGATCAGGATCATTATCAGGCTTCTGCAGAGCTTGATGATGAGCTGATCATTTGAATCAGGTGTGTTGGAAGAGGGAAACATCTAAAACATGCAGGATAGTGGCCCTCGAAGACCAGGGTTTGACACCCCTGCATTAGAGTTTGCGAACCTGTGTAAAAAATCCATCTGAAAATTGATTGCATGGACACCAAGGATCTCTGAGACGCCAAACAGAGGTTATAGTTGGATTTTCTTTAGCAAACTTAACATTTCATGAGTTCAGGAGCCGGAGCAGAACATTATGTTAGAAATGATTTCTAGTTTTTCCTCTTCAAGACTCCAGCGCTTCATCATGAGTCACCTACTGAACAAGCAGCTCACGTCATGAAACCAGCAATTAATCTGCAACAGAGTAGCAATGAGAGTGTGTAAACCAAGCCCTGCCTTTACTTACTGAGATGGATTGTGCTCTGGCTGATTGGAGAATTGATTTTTCACTGAAAGTAATAGTTGTGAACTGCGTGGCGTCCAGCTCAGACAGCCGGCCTTCTCTGCCTCAGATTCGGGGAGGCTAAATATGTCTCTGCGATGTTCCCCCCACCCCTCCTTCCTGTGGCTGTGAGATAAAAAAAATGCCGGACGGCCCTATAGGTGGAAGGTGTGTGATTAAAGATGGATGCGTGGAGAAATGTAGGGCTCAGCGTCTGGAAGCTGCATGCACCTTACAAGATGGGAGATTAATATGTGATGGAGGCAGCGTGACGAAACCTGCTTCAAAGTGCATCACACTTTTTCTTTCCCGCTGCTTACATTTGAAGCTTTTTTCTGATTTGCTACACTCTTTCATGCTCGGGGAACATTTAATAATATTATTTAGTAAACCTCTTTGGATCAGCGTGTGACGATTGCATGCTGATAATGGGAGAGAAAACAGTTAACCTGGAGCACTTCACCGTGTGCTGACAGGACACAAAAAAAAAAACCCAATTAACATTTGCAGCTGGCTGTGATTCAGCAGCATGAGAGGGATCTGCATTTACACGGTGAATCAGAACGCATGCAACAGGCTCTCAGCATGCTGCAAAACAGAACAGGGGGTTGGAGCTGTTATTTCTATCCCACAAAGAGCTGAATTATTAACTACAGACAAGTTCCTTCCTTCTTAGACAAGACAGAAGTCAGTGACATTTAGGCTCAAGAATCATCTGCATCTTTTCCAAAATGGTTGGTCACACTATTAATTTAGATTATGTGACAAAGTGGCTGCCAAGAGACCAGCCTGAACATCATCTTCTTGATTTTAACTTCATCATCATGTACAGAAGAAGCATTAAACTTTCTTAAAAAGCAGAATATTCAGCAAGTATTTGCAAAAAGATGCTCATGTTTCCTTCCACTTTTCAATATGCTGAACAAATCAAAGTTAGTTTTCAGGAAAGGCTTGGATCAATACTAGAACCAGTCGATTGTGTGAGCTCGTTAAGTGGTTTATATAATCCAACCTGCATTTCTTAACTACTTAACGTGGATGTTTCAGAGCAGGTTGATGGAGAGAGAGAGTGTGTGTGGGTTGGCTCTGATACCAGAGAGGTCAGCCTCTTTAAAAACTGTTGTAAAGGTAATCTCCTCTCTAACTGCACAGTAAAATGGAACTCAAGTGTTTCCAGTCGCTGCTGAATCAGTAAAATCCACTTTTACCCTACAGTGCATAAAGTGCGCAAAAGAGCGTGGAGCAGCTCTGCCCTGTGTGTAGCAGCTGTTAGACCGATGAGAGTTACCTGACACCGGGGTTTCGGGGACCCACTTGGATCCCGGGTGCAGAGACTGGAACACGGTGCGCACCTCCTGGCAGTTCGGCACCTGTCCGCCGGGGAGGGAGAACAGCTGGAGGAATGCGCACACGAAGAGCGCACCTTGGAGCGACGAGCGAGCCATGGCGGGGCGGGAAAGCGCGGTGCCAAAACCGGACGGGAGCGGAGCAACAAACAGGTGAGATCAACTTCAGCACATTAAAAGTTAGAACAGGATCCAGTCTTTGCGCTGGTGAGGTGAAGCTGCTGCTCCCGGCTCTGCTCGGATCCGCATCCTTTCTTTTCTTTTTAACGCTCCGCTTTAACGCGTCCGTCCGACCGGAGAGCTGCTCGGTGGAGTCTCCCGGTGAAGCGACACTGATAACTTATGAGTCCTTCTTCACTGAGGCTCCGCACTGATGACCGAGCCCCGGATACATGTGCGCGCTCCCCACCAAAAGCGCGCGCCACGGCGTGAAACCGGCAGCGCGTATACGGAGAGACTCTCCAATCTGTGTGATAGTAGAGATGTGAGCTGATCCATTGGCCCTGTGTGGGTGCAGGAGTGGAGATAGGAGGGGATTAATGCGCTACGAGGGCTGGTGTCGCTTTAGATGAATGGCACTGCATGTTATAGGATGCAATTAGGGCACCTGTACAGGCCTGGTTCACATATATTCACACAATAAAGGTGCTCAGGAGCTGCTTAGATATTCAAATGAAGAGAACACACAGTTGTATGAGCTGGAAATGTGCTTTTATTATTCAACCACATACAGAAAGTGAACAGGAATCAAGTGGAGCATTTAGAAATCTGTACAAACAAAGCAAAGTGAGTCATTTTATCCTCAGTAATTACACAAATCTAATTCTATAACAATAACTAATGAGATTTTGTGTTTTTTGTTCCCATTCATCTCATCCTGAGTGCACAACTCAGCTCCAAACAGCCATTAAAGCTGAGATGGTGCCATCTAGTGTTCAGCAGACACAAGTGATTCCAACATTTGCCCCTGCAGACTGAACAGAGCTCATCAAGTCAGTGAAAAAACACTTTTATTTTTGCAGATTTTTACACACAACAATGTGCAGCTGCTTCACAACATCTGGCGGATTGCAGATGGATACTGTGCAATTTCTGTCATTCTGTCAAGTATTGAAATTGCGGAGTCATCCACCCGAAAACAGCGAGACAAACAGCAAAGTCAAAGCAAATGTTAACATGCCTGCGACATCACTGCAACAAAACAAACAGCAGCTCCTCTCTTGTTCACCCGTTGGTGGAGGTGAAAGACTCCGTTTCAAGTGTTCCTCAAAGCTTGGAAGCAAAAAATCATACATCTGCGTTTGTGTGTCTGAGCAACAGAGAGCTTTGCATGGATTTGCACAGCACAGATTGGCAGAAGCTGAGAGCAAACCAACAAAACTCTGTGTAAACTCAGCAGAGATCCACCTGGAAGTGCTGCAGGACGGATTGATGGAAGGTGACCAGCAGCACCTTAAGTGCACAAACTGCAGTAGATCGGTGGGTACTACCTGCACTGTGAGCACTTTGGAACTGCCAAGTCCACAGCATGTTCAGCTGAGAGAAGACTTCTGCACAAACACTGATAAATGACACACACTGACAGCTATAGGGATGATCGATGTGGGATTTTTACTGATATTTGATTAGCTGGTATTTGTCAACTTATTCTGGCCAAATGCAGAAACTAATATATGCACATATTCCTACTAAATGCAGAAAACATCAGGTCTGTCTTGTAGTGGAATTAATAGATTATACCTTTTATTACCATGGTGGCCTACTGGGAAGCACAAGCATAAAACACAATGCTTTAGAATGCACACATTCACTGGGAAAAATAGGAAAATGACTAATGGCTGGGCTGCTGTGGCTCAGGTGGTAGAGCAGGTTGTCCACTGATCGTAAGGTTGGTGGTTCGATCCCCGGCCCCTCCTTGGGCAAGACACTGAACCATAATGGAATTGTATTTGTATGTAACATTTTCATCTGATCTGCCTGTCGATGCTCATTTTGGGACAATGCGGATGCTTTATTTTAATGCCATTTTAATTGTCTGCCAAATTCGGTGACATGACAGTATCATCATGCATTAACCTTCTTTTTTTTGCAAGACAAGATATCTATAAAATAACTGCAGCACACTTGACTCAATCTCTCTGCAGCAAATTCCTACTGAAGAATAATAATGCATTTCTTTATCCCATAAATAATGTGTGTATTACTGTATACTGAACGCATGCATGCTGTTACAGTATAGACCTGTTACATGCTTTATTTTTCACTAGTACAAGTTACTGCTTAAAACATGCACTCAAACAGTCATTTAACAGAAAACAGGGCTCAGAGAAATAATATATTTGTGTTCTAAAAACACAGACTTGTGGCTTTTCATCACCGAGCAGTTTTCAGGTCAAATGTAGTGAAAAATCTTCTGAAAAAGAACGAGCCCTCCAGCCAGAAGGAGCAACTAGGGCAGTAGATACTGAACTACTTCACTAACTACACTAGATGCACCTTAGCTGGAGGACCGTGACGACGAGGGAACTGATGGACCAACACTTCCTGCTCCTCCAGACAAAACGCTTCCAGTCTGGAGCGTCTGAAACAAAATCAATTGAGAGTGACAAATGAATATAAATATTTAACTTGATGCTGTAAATCATTACTGGAGAATGAGCACTTTGCAAGATGCAGCAGAATGAGGCCGTTTGTCTTTCAAGTGGTATAACTCACTGGAATCGATGCAGATTAGGGATGTAAGAGAAAGTAGAAACTTTCCAGAAACTTAAGATTTAAAGTGGTGAAAGACATGTTTAGATGAGGAAAACCAGCAACACCGACATGTATAAATACTCGGTGGCATGTAAAAGCCTTGGATGTACCATAAAGTATCATAAGTAAATCATATTTTTGTTACTTTACATGCAGTTTTCATTGGCTGATGCTTCAAATGAATGGTTTATCTGGAAATTCAGCTGTAAAATAAAAGAGTACAAATGTTATCTGTTGAAATGCATGAGTAGAAAGTAACATAACATTGAAAATGTCCAGTAAAGTAATTCAAAAATGTCCTAAATAGGTCAGTATTTGAGGTAAATGTGGGTCTGAAAGCCTAAATCACTGTTTTATCAAGTCTCTTATTGTTAATGCCACAGATTTTCTTATTCAAGTGCTGGTTTTGTTCATCAGTCCATTGAAATGTCCATTTATTAGGAGTGCATTTTCAATTTCTGCCTTTCCCAATGTGCAATAATCAATCAGTTCTATATATGAAACCTGTTAATAGTCGATGTTTTACGTTTTTGGAATCTCCACAGGTTTTACTCGCTGTCCAAAGGCGCACACGAGGGGGAGGGGAGTTTAAACTTAACTTAAAGTTCCATTTTTTCCAAATCTGATCACAAAACACAACATCACAATCCATTTCCCCCTCTATAATCATTTGTCTTTGGCTGGATGCTTCGTGTCTGAGTCATGATGACTTTTATGAATGAGCTGTGATTTGACAAAGTGGCGCCAACAGCGTCCTCTGATGTGATGATGAGCGCGTCAACTCCCCTCAATTAAAAAAAAAAAAGAAAAGAGACGCAGCTCAATGGCGATCACATCCAATTACGCAATTAATACAAACGCAAGCAGCTGCTGAGGAGCGGAGGGGATGAAATGTGTGAGTCTGTGCGGATTAACAGCGACCAGCTCAGCCTGAAAACACACAACAAAGACCTCAGCAGCGCAACTTTAACCAGCCATTGTGGATCCTGATGGAGAGAAAACGTGAAGTTTGATGATCCCAGTGATGGAAAATGAAGATTAAAAGGCACAGAACATGTTGGAACAACGAACCAGCAGCTAAGAGAACATACTGCAAACATTTTCCTCATGATTTAAAGTTTCTACAATGGAAACAAAGGCTTCTTATAATGACCATATGCTCCAGTAAAGCGAGGAGCTGCATCAGCCTACCTTTGGATGGGGAATGAATCCACTATTACGCACAAAACATCCCCACGTACCTTCCTCCGTAGATGTCCTGCATCCTCTTCTGCCGTTCCCTGTTTTTTTGCGCACACAAAAAGTTTCACCATGCATGAAATTGTGAGCGCATCTTTTTTCGTTGTTTTCCTCTTTGTGGGGGTTGGGGGACAGGAGCGCACGGAGGCGACCCGTTCCTCCGTGGATCCCTCAAATCCTCCAGGACATCTGTGGGTGTTTTTGGCATCAGATTCAGACGTTCTCCTCGGACGCTGCGTCCTGTGATAAATTCTGGATGTGCAAAACTGAAGTGAGGAGAGTTTTATTGGCGCATCTCGCTGCTTCATTCTGCGCCGCGCTGGTCAAAGGAGCCCAGGAGGCTTGTGACCTGTAACCCCTGTAAAACCCTGCCCCCACTGAGCCTTCTGCTCCGGCTGCGGGCGTCCATCCCTCACCAGGCCCACTCTCACGTGCACACAGATATCACCGGATTGCGTGTTTTTATCTGTGTGCACCTGAGCTTCTCCACACCGGCCCGGCTGAGGGATGCAGGCTGGTCTGCAGAGCCTGGCTGCTGGGTCTCTCTGTGGGAACTCAGGCTGCAGCGTTGCCTCACTTGCCTTCTTCCTCGGTTGAACTTTAACCCACTTTCCCATGCTGCGCCTGTGTGGCCTCTGATTGGTGGAGTTTAAGAGAAGGAACAATGTGGCTGCACATTTGACTTGACTCATTTCTGATTTCATGGAGCCTGATAGATGAACAGGGTTAATTATGGTCTGTAGATTACTTTGCATTATGTGCATTTAGCAGCTACATCAAATAAATCCAGACCAGCTGGAGTCCCACTCCTGTGTATTTGTTTAATAAGTCTGCAGCTCCTCACAGACAATAGGCTGCCAGAGTATTGAACAGGCCTCATGTTGGACACCTCCTGGTAGGATGGAATGTGTCCCAGTGTTTTGAACTGGGCTGACACCAGTAACCCCACGCTCTGAGTTGCAACTGGGAGGAGGGGATCTGGAACGGCATTAATGTGCACTACTGGGTAAACAAGTTGGTAACATGGAAAGGAGACTGACTTTGTTGAGATGCGTGTTACACTTTAATGTTGAAAAGTTGGGCAAATATGCTTCCCTTCAACACACACATGCAACCACCATCAAGTGCATTATCCTCCTGTTCATTGTGCATAAGAACATTTCTATAAGTGCAATATATTTATCTACTGGTGCAACATTCATTACCATTCATGCAATACATATTTTTCACTGTGCAATATACATTTTCTTACTTTTGTTTTTGTGGATGCCTGAAATTTCTTGCACTGATGGAGAACATTTCCAGTTTTGTTGTACAATGACAATGAAGGCTTTCAGTTTCTATTTCTAATGTTCAATCAGTGGGGCTGACTAGCAGTGATCTAGGTTTCACTAGTGGAAATGGTGTTCTGACATGTCAAAATGGGCACCTTTTACATAGAAATTACATTTTGACTAGTAAAAACTGATTCACACACTTCTTTAGTTTAATCATTGTCAGTAATTCATTTTTCTCTATAAAGGCAGATTTTTACATGTAAATTTCCATATGTTGAGAAAAGCTTGTGACTAGTGGACGAGTGGAAACTGCATTGCATTCCCAATATGGCTGACATATCAGCAAACCATATATTGATTTCTTTCCCCATTGGCATGGGACAAGTAGAAAAATTCCTTTTTTGATATCTAAAATTTGAGTCTGACTAGTTCTAAACAGATTTGTAGATGGCTGCTGGCTACAATTGTATGTCAGATAACCAGAATTGCATTTCTAGTTATGTAAAATGACATTCTTTCAAGCAAACATATCAATAACTTAATTTTGATTAGTCAGAATATAATTTTAGAGTAACAAAGATTATTAATCTGGAAATCTATATAAGAATAACTGTAGATATCTATGATGAACATGGCCACTGGTAAGAATTAAACAGCTGATATCAAGTGTAAACATTTTGACTAGTAGGAAATAAAGTGTAGACATCCTTATTTAGAATTCTCACTAGTCAAAAAAATCATTATACAAATGTCTACTTGGAATCACTAGTCAAAACTAGTCATGAAGCATTTGTTGATTGCAATTACAGCTACTGATTAAATGTTAAAAAGGCTTGCTATATTTCACATCACAGAACATCACTTATAATCAGAATAACAACAGTTCTTCTGCTACCATTTCATTTTATCATAGGACTGCAACTATTCGTACCCCCATCAGTGTATTCTGATCATTTGATTCACCATTTAAACTGTAAAAAAAAACTGCCCAAGAACGCTGGACAACAAGCTCACATTATGTATTTTGTCCCACTAACGGTCAAAAACCAAACCGTATTTGTTAAGTGGAAATTTGAACTTAAGTTATTGTTTCATATATGGTCCCCAAAGACCAAGGATGAGCTTGATGTAAAACAGAAAAACAGCAAAATCCTCAGAATAAGCATCCTAGTTTGTTTTTGAGATACTACAGGTGTATCAGTAAAATGTGTAACTAGCAGCTGTCGCCACATAACTTCCACATTTAATTATTTACAATAACTGACTGATTTGTACTACAAGTTTTCTTAAGTGTTATGTTCAAATATACAAATAAGATATTACTTATCTAAATATTGTGTAAATATGAAACAAAATGTGGGTTTAAAATTCTTCTTGCATTTTGTTGATATGTTAAGAGTCAAAAGTATTTACAGACAATGTTAGTTATCTTTTGTTATCACTCCATGAATCAGAAAATACTGTCAAAAGCCAAAAACACGGGGGAAAAAATCCAACTCCAAATTCAATTTTTGTTCTGTTTTTAGGAATAAAATGTTCTAAAGCCAGACTATGAATGATATATGAACAATGTCTTCAGTAAGACCCTTCAGAATACAGGTAAGAACAAAACTGGAAGGTTTGGTTCATGTAAGCGCTACTGAAGAAGAGGTTATTGGCTCAGAATCGGAGAAAACAGCCATTAAAGATATATGTGGTTAAGTTCCATATGTTTTATGGTTAAACATTTTAACCAACAGATATCACCATGAAATCTCCTTAGTAAATCACCTACATTAAGACAATTACTTTCTGTTTTACGTTTTCTGATATTTTATGCAAATGAGGTATTATCTCTTTAAATATGCACTAATTTGCATAAATGTCCAATAATCAAAGTCTAGTAAAATAAACTACATTTGAATATTTTGTGTCCACGAGTCTGGCAGTAAATGTTATGGAAGCAAAACACCCCAAATCTCAAAATGAACAAGTGCACAAAAAATAATAATAAGTTGCCTGCAGTGTCTCAATTAATCAATTATCATCCTAAAGCAAGTACAGTAGATCTTCTTCTGAATAGCTGAGTGAACTGGAATTATATTTTCAGAAACCAATCTTCTATTATAAAGTGGGTTCTTCGGGTCACAGCAAACACAGCATCAACATGATTATTATCTGTACGATCAGTTAAAAATCTGTAATCACAACATTTAAAGCAGTATTTTTTGTGTTTCACATTATAAATAAAGCTCCTCTCTGCTTTATGGAGCTTCATGATGAGTTTCAGCTCATTATGAAGCTGTTTAACTGTCCACAGGATGCTACTAGCATTGGTTTTAGGAGCAACAGGCAGCTACTTTTTGTTTTAAAAACCCACATTTTACCACCTGCTAACTCACAACTACCAGAAGACATTGACCAAAAAAAAGAGCAAAATTACTGTTGTCGTCTAGTTGGCCCCAAACACAAGTCTGTAACTGCTGGATGTGTCACTAATAAATTCACCATATCAAGTTGTTCAGGTGGACTAAAAAATCAGTTATTACAGGTTTATCTACACAATGCTGTAGTCTTATTACAAAAATAAATAGTTGTAAAGATAAACTACATGCTGCTTCTGGTTTAAACCGAGTGAAACCATGCAGGTAATTACACATCATCAAACTACTCATTCAAGGTGTTGTTTTGCTCTAAATATAATAAAACTAAGTTATCACAAGGTTGTCAGTCAAGCAGCGTCTTTACCTGCAAACACAATAAGTTTAATCACGAAGCGTCCACCAAACAAATTGCCATAACGTTTTATTTTCATGAATGCTTTCACACATCACTTATCCTTTATAAAGTTATGTACACATATTTCGCTCCCATGGTAAATAAAATATCCAGTGTGGGAAAGAGAAAGGGGGGAAAAAGAAAAGGCAACAGGGAGAGAGAGAAAAAAAAAGTCAAGCACAAAAAACCCCAGAAAACTCTAAATCATGAATTATATAGTACTGATCTGAAGGAATTGACGTCTATATAGTCTTGCCAGTGATTTATATAACTGGAGGTAGGGTTATGGAAACATGAAATGCTTTGTTTGTACAACTAATACAAGGTGCCAACTGTTGCCAGCAGCTCCCTCTGGTGGCGGGGCTGAGTACAACACGTCCTTTCCAAAGTGCATGTCATGACTGGACTCAAATTTCAAGAAAGCTGGAACACATTCACACACCCAATTTAAATTCATTTGTTACACCACAATCAAATCATCTCGGATAATATTATTAAGGATAGACTGTCTTGTCAGCGATTGGTGAGTTTGTTTGAGCTCAGGGAGGCATTAGTATTGGCTGTGGTTGTGTGTTAAATGAAATGCATGGATTTAGATTTGTTCACATTATAGAATCAAAAAGGATCTGAATGTTGGGATATTTTCAGAGACTCAAACACGGTTTTATCTTTCTTTCTTAACCTGAAGCCATGACGGTGTACTGTGTGCAGGACTTCAGTCTATTTATGCATAATGTACCACATTCACAGCAGAGTTCTCAAATTATTTGATGGCCCCTAACAGGCCTGAAACGGTGACTATCTGGTGCAGTTTACCAAACAGCGATCAGTGATTTAAAAATAACAAAACAGAAAAAGCAAGTTAACCAGGACTGGGAAAAGTACTCTGTGTGATACTTACTGATCTCGATTAAAATATATTTACACTTGCAGGATCATTTTAAGCGTTAACGCAGTCAGAAAAATAAATCTTTTAATACATGTGAACCTGAGAAATGAACTAGTAATGCATTTGGGACTTAAAATGTACATTGTTTTTTACCCTTTTCATATTGACTTTGGTTTAAAAACAAATTAAGAGGTCTGGAATTTTACATGATCATCACGATCCATTAAATGTCTTTAAATAAGGCAACGTTCATTACAAGGCACCACACTGCAATTCATTATGAATTAACGTTCGTGTGGCGCCACCCAATGAAATAGTTAAGATTAAAAACCTAGTTTTCCACTGAGAAAACCAGGCTGCAGTCCCTGTTCAAGTTTGAACATACACTGTATATCATAATTAGGCATGCATACAAACCACTGTTGTGTATTTGAAAATGTCAAATAAAATATCTTATCGAGGAAAGAGAGAAAAGAAAGAGGACACAGCATTTGCAAACTCAAATCCCATGAGGTATATACTAAAAGACTGTGCACAGACAACACAATTTTAGTGACTGTGGCAGAAGTAAGGCAACTGTTTCAACAGAGTCCTTTTAGAGAAATATAGCTGATCAGTAACGTATGTGAGGAATAAATTCAGTGCTCAAAACAAACGGATTCATGTTTAAACAGTGCATGTGGTTATCCTGACAAGTCCGGTGACATCTTATTGAAGCTACTTTCGGATGCATCACAGGCATGTTGCAGCGTATTTTATTGAAATGTATTATTATTATTGTCATATCAGTAAAGACCAACATATTGTACCCTGTGTAGAAGTTATTGTATTTTCCACCTGCTCTGGTGTTAAAATAACTAACTCTATAAATGGGAGTTATTGTTTACATTAGATTAAGATGATTTAAGGGATTTTTAGGGCTGTTGGGTCAATCTTGGACGTTACTTTCACAAGAAGAAAGGCGACATATCAGCAGCCTTCCAGGATTAATCCATTATTATTATTAAAGGGGCAGTGGTGGCGCAACAGGTTAAGCCCCTGGGCTACTGATCAGAAGGTCAGAGGTATGTATAGTTAAGGTTAACTTTGAATAGGATGGGTCAAATGCAGAGAAGGAGTGTCCCCAAGGGGATCAGTAAAGTCTAGATTATTATTATTTTTGGTGGCGAGAAAGGCAGACACCCTGACATTTTCCTAACCTAGAACTCATCCAACCTAACGGAGAAATAAATCACTTTTATTTCACATTTACTCAGATTCGGCTCCAAGCTAACTGACACCAGGTAAATTGTGTGGCTGCATTTAGTTCAAACAGATTGCCTAAAAGTCAGGTTTAAATTTTGCAGGCAGCAGTTTTTTTTTTTTTATCACAGCTCAATAACCAAAATAGCAGATCATCTAAAAACAGCAGCTAACTACTCTGTGTTATATTCCTCAATAGTTCTTGTGCTCAAATCACTTGCGGATATAGTTCTATTTTCAGAAATCATAGAAATATGGGCGGGAGCATGCTGGTGTGCTTTGAGTCATTTCAGCATAAAATAACCAGCTTCAAATGATCCAATATGCTGCAAACACTAGCTTTCTATGTTTATTTATAATTCATTACAGCCAATAAGGCTGCAGGTAGAGTGAACTCAATTTAGTTACTGTATAGATAATGTTCAGATTTGTTTTCCCCACGATCAATCGATTGGTTGAAAAGTAGATAAGACTTTCTTTGGTTGACTACAGCACTGGGCGATCAAATAGTAATTTCCACTATTTTACTGCCCAAGTCCAGTGTAACAATGTTCAATATGTGGTAAAAGAAGAGATCGGTAATTATTCAAGGGAAACACGATCCCTGGTGAAAGTCCTGATATGAATATAACAAAAAATACAGTGTAACATTCTTGAGATGCATCCTTAGAAGCAACACCAGCAATGTTGCTTCTTGTGTTATGTTGTGCTTTCGTTAAATCACTGCTCTCTATGCTCAGTATGTGAAAATGAAATGGAGTGCTCCCAGTGAGATCAATTGGTACATCCTGGCTGTCCGTGTTTGCCACGAATGGACTGCTGGTACCCTGCAGCATTATCTGATACTCTGTTACTATTTCAGTCTTGTAAGCAGCGCAGAGCACAGCCTAAAAATCACAGCGCAATTAATTGATTCCTCTATGGTTTTGATTTTCTCTTCCGTTGACAGCTAATGCATTGGCAAGTACAGCACTGCAGGGTTGTTCCTGACCTCTGTAGCCTCACACATGCAGCCAAAGGCCTAATAACTGCAAGTTAATCACCAAATATTACTACTGTGTGCTGACCTTGCCAATATGGTCCAAATGTCACTCTGCCAAAGCCATATTTCTAAAGCTCATTTAAGTCCCATTAGAAAAAAACAGCTTACAATACGGCAATAAACCAAACCTAAGCATGTAGCTAAAGTAAGTGTTTAGAGAGAAGAGTTACTGTACGCTTTGAACGGTTTACCAGAAGATACATTAGAAAAATAATATATTTACTTCTCAGCATTTCAATCGCTAAAATATCGACAAGTTCTGGAAAAGGA
This sequence comes from Chromis chromis, assembly GCA_900302755.1. Lineage (NCBI taxonomy): Eukaryota > Metazoa > Chordata > Actinopteri > Pomacentridae > Chromis > Chromis chromis. Next base: position 13,331 of record OMNN01024458.1, read on the forward strand.
CTTTCAAAAACACCTCAGAGCTCGTGTTAGCTGTGAAATATATGTCAGTCTAAGGTCTCTGCCAGCAACGATGTATGTGGAAGGGTAACAGTTTAAGGTCCAACATTACAAAAACGGACTAAAGGCATTTTATTATCGCTAAAGAAGAAGCACTGTGGTTTAAATAACAGTTCTTGGCCCACTCAGGTTGCTGGATGGAAATCACCTCCACATCCACACTAAACCAGAAAGTGAAGGAAGTAGTAATTTTTTTCCTATATTTTGTACTTATTATTAGATTTTAATGAAGCATGTTTGTCAGACTTTCACTCAGCCCTCTGCAGATCCAACCACCACCTCTAAAATCTACCACCTGACAGAGCAGTCGTCCCTGCAGCGTTAAGCTTCCTCGGGTGCCGTGGGTCTCTTCAGATCCCGGATCTGCTTTATCAGATAGTTTTTCTCGTCACAAAACTGCTCATCCTCGGATCGGTCTGTCTGGAAGTGGCTCAGGAACTCCACAAGCTTGGTCTGGTTCTTCAGCAGTATGTCCAGCACGGGCTGAGTCTTGTTGGGGTTTGCAACGAAAACCTTCGAAACAAGAGAGATGATGTAAATGAATGATTTGACAGGTTCCCTCCTAATAGCAGGTGGCCACATCTGCCAAAACAACAGAGTTTTCTGTTTTCTTCAAAAGCAAACGTTACATGGCTTTTTTTTTTTTTTACAATACAATCAGAATGTTTAAACTGTGAACTCTTGCAATGATTATGCATACAGCAGTGAAACGTTTACATACACTCGTAAAGACCCAGTATATCATGGCTTGAGTTTCAAATGACTCCTGTACCACTTAATTTTCTATGACGGAATCACTGAAACACATGCGTCTTTGCCTGTATTTAAATTGGCTCAGAGAAGTCAGCAAATGTAGTCAATTGTAATCACTCACTACAAGTTAAGAGGCCATGCCACCAAGAAAATCTGATTAACACAACTTTCTACATCACATGTATATTTTGGACCCAGCAGATTTTGTCATTTGAAGATTGACAATAAAATCTATGAAAGAACCAAAATGCATGTTTTTTTGTGTGACAAAGATGCATGTGTTTCAAAGATTCTATTATAGAAGAGTTATGGGAGTCATTCAAAACTGACATAACGTACATGGTATTTACATGTATGTAAACTTTTGGTCACAACTGTACTTTATGTGCATACCTTGAAGACATGGAATGCTTCAAACTGGATGTTTCGGCTGTTATCTCTCAGCAAGTTCATCATCAGTTTCAAGTTCTCTGCCCGACTGATGTACTTCGTCATGACAGTGAAGTTGTGTCGATCCAGGAGAAGTTCCCCAAGGAGCTGAAACATGGTAAATAATTAACTGAGTCAACTAAAGCAAGCAAGCAAGTCATTTAAACTGGAGTCTGTAGCTCAAACCAGAGTGTAACAGTGATTTTTATTTGACTGAGCAGTGGTGACTACCTTTAAAGACTGCCGTTTGGTGACGTAGTTGTCAGAATGCAGCAGCTTTTCGTACTCTGTAAACACCTAATAGAAATGTAAAAAGTACGTTAGGCACAGACTGAGCAGTACTTCAATTATAGAGCAAAATCCCCACCAGGAAGCTCACCCTGTCATAATTGTTCTCCAGGAAATCTGCACACATGATCTTGTGTCTTGTGAGAAGATCCTGAGAGGCAATAGAAGAAACAAGGTTATAAACTAGGAACTGTTAGCATGTCAATGCTGCCATTGCAAAGAAAATACATTAGTTTACCTTGAATGAGGCGAAAGCGTCTGAGGCAATGTCAAAGGTCGAGAGCTCCACGTAACGGAAGAAGCAGTACAACTCTTCAGAGAAGAGCACTGTCCTTGCCAAAGGCTCATGACGCAGGCACTCTCTCAGCATCATGCCACAGTTAAGAGCCACTTCTGCACTCTCATATCTGTACAGGTTAATACATGTCAGGTCCAAGTGAAGTTACACACAACATCAGTATTCATCACCGAGTGGTTATAAAACCTACACTGTAGATTTAACACTGAACATAATCAATAACTTGAAGGAAAATCCACCCTAAGCACTTTTAGCGCTGTTAAAAGGACATTCAATTTGTATTTCCAGTAATGAACATTACATTTGTAGGCCTTTTTTCCATGAGGACGTATTTTACCATGCCTGCAGATGACTGGCCAAAAGTACAAGGTCGTTTATTAGCAACATCATAATCACCATACAATCAGCACATCACAGTTAAAGGTCAGGTTTTTATGTCCACCTCTGACAATCAAACTGAATAGTTCCCTTTAAAGATGGGACATTCTGGAATAAAATAATAAAAATAAAATAAAAAAGCAGAAGAAGAAATCGATCACAGTACTAGCAACTGGCTAAAATAGCACTAATCCACTGACAGGAGCCTCAAGTCGACTATTCAGCTGTGCACTCGTAACACATGGTTGCTTTCTGAGTGAGCTGGATGACTCAGTTTTAGGAGCTGTAAAACCAGCACTCGACTATCTGTCTATCCATCTAGATGTGTAACCCACAGGTGAATGCAACAAGTTCCCGCATGTTGCTCTGGGGAGTTGTTGAAACGCATACTGTGTAATGTAGAAAATCATGAGGTATGTTTGGGGAAAGTCATTTTAGCAATAGCTTTAAAAAGTAACAACAACAAAACCAGTTTTGCTTCGTACGGGTGATTTTTACCAGTTCATTGGTCTCTAAAGGTGGTTTTTCTGTTGATACATGCAACTGAACATCAAATTACCAAATACTGAGTTCCTGCAGACTGAAAAGGTGAACTTACCCTTTCAGAAGCATGAAGAGGATCTGTGGGTGTGTAGAGATGTATTCTACCGTGGGTGTGCGAGTTCCAATCTGACGTCTCACAATATTGCTGAACAAATGGACCACATCCTTCTTCCCCTGTAAAACAACAACCACTCAGACAGATAAATGGCTGGCTGAGTGCTGATATGCAAAGACAGTTTTGCTTTGGGCATACATGTACAGATCAGGCATACACACTCCTATTTGATGTCTATACAAAATAATCAATAGGTTTTACACATAAAGTCAGTAGCAGACAGCAGTACATTTCCCCCACCTCAAAATCAATCTTCTGCAGGTTTGCAATGAGAGCAATGAGCAGGTTGGTGTTGTACAGCTCCTGTGCAAGCTGAGCCACTGCTTCAGTTTGAGGCTCCTTGTCACCTGTGCCACAAAGTACCTCTTTCAGTGAAGCGAGGTTTTTGGACACCTCCTCTGCAACCTTAGGAACAGGAGAAGGACGGTCAGCTGATGTTGAAATAAATGCAAAATTGAACGTTTATGACACCCAGAGGGGAAAACCACGGCTGACCTTTTCACACTTCTTGCTGTCTCCAGCATCCAGCTTCTCCATGTATGCCACATTCTCCTTCAGACTCCTCACTATTTCAGCCGGACTCTTCTGAGACTTCCCAAAAGGAAAAGGCATGACTGAAGCAGGTAATCCAAACCTAGAGCTCTGCTGAAATAAAACACTGTTTTAAAACCATTTGCAGTTGAAGCAGTTTAACTTCCTGCACTTCTCTGCTTCAGGAAATAACTGAAAAGCTCACCTGAGGAAAGCAAGGCTACAGCTAAGTTAGTCCTGCTGTCTGACTAAAGGCAATCAAGTCTGATACCGTATTAAAGCTCATAACAACACACAAAGCTAGCTAACGTTGCTAACGTTAATTACATTAGGGTAGCTAGTTTTTAGAGATAATGCGGGTACATTAGCGCTGAGGTAACACTATTAAGGTGAGTTTGCGCCGGATAAACTAAATAAGTGTTTTCACGTTAACGTTAAGTTAGCCCAGTTGAATTACACAACTTTGTAATCGAAAAAACGACGACAAGGGAGAATTGTAAGACTTTAAAAGTGCTCGTCCACAAAGTTGAGCTAGCTTGTGACCTAGTTAGCTGTAGCGAGAAGCAAGCAAACCAACAACAGGACGCAGTTAGACAACGAGGGCGGTGGAAAACACACACACAACACGCTGCTGAAATATTTAGTTCAGGCTGTCAGGACTCACCGAGTGAAGTCTAGTTTTGAAGCCGAAAGACGCTCGGTGGCTAAAGGTTAGCTAGCAGGCTAGCAAGTTGTGTCCACTTTCTTCAGTTAGCTACAGGCGGCGATACAGACTTTTTTATAGTGAATAAAGTCGCACCAACTGTAGCTACAAGTTGCTCAAACGGACGACATTCATAGCTGTGATGTTTCGTGTGAGTCTCTCTGAAGTTGTTAGCTGCCTACTTGTAGAGACAGAGTTGCTGGGCTGGCCTGTCTGACAACTTCATTTCCCTGTTCTCTTCTGCCGAAAGTAACACCCGTCCTCTCCTCATCCCGGGGACACTGGGCGGGTATGTTTTGCTTTACAAAACGACTGACATCTATTTCTGCCAATCACGTTCGCCAGGGCGCATTTGCGGAAACGCCCGCTCCATTCTGGGTGCGCTTGTTTTAGTCGTCACTTTGTTCGTGCGGGTGGAGCAGAGAAAGACTTGTACGGAAGCCGCTCTACCGGTCTGCCCTCTAAACCAAAAAGCAAACACATCTAATTCTCTAGAGAAGATCAAACAGTTTCGACATATTAGGCAGTTTTTTAACAATCTCATATGTGTAGAATTCGAATAAAATAAAAACAGGGAATATTTATTAGACCTGTGTTTAAGTGTTCTTCTTCTCATATATCAATATCAGTTTCAGCATAATGTGTAACACGTAGAATAGAATAGAACAGAAACACTTTATTGATCCCCAAGTGAAAATTCTGTTATTTAATTTTCATGTGCAATATTTTGATTACATGTGCAATATTTCGCTGTCATGTACAACATAGTCAACTTAATGTGCAATATTTCATTTTTCAAGTGCAATATTTCAGTTTTATGTGTAATATTTCAACATCATGTTGGATATTACTTATTAACTCATTATCATTGCAAGCATTACATTTACTTTTTTGTTCTAGAATTATTTGAGCTTACTTATTAATGTATCACACTTATATCTTGTTGCTTTTTCTACTAGGCACTGCATTTATTCTCATGTTATGTTATTTAGTTTTTTTCTGGCCAATATCTGGCACAAGAATTTCCTTTGGGATCAATAAAATTTCATCTTATCTTCTCATATGCTTTTTGTATTTATATACTAAACCTACACGTTAACATCTGTTTACATACAACTGCACCTTGTATGTACTTTTTGCACTACTCACCAAATAAGCAATCCTTACAACAATGTCACTGTTTTCATTTATACACTTATTATATTTTTAGGGCCCGAGCACCAAC
>OMNN01024458.1:18670-34953 GCA_900302755.1 Chromis chromis
AGAATCCTTAAAATTGCTCTCCTGAGTCTTGAGGTATTGTCCATGCTACTATGTGAAGCTTTTGAGTGTTCATGCAACGCTGTTGTCATGGCAACATATTTTGTCCGTGACACAGGAAGCACGTTTTGACAGCTTAGGAAGCTCAAACAGTCACCAAAATTGGCACACACGTCACCATCGACTCATTGAAAGAAACAGTAGGCTTATCAGGACTGTATGTGCTATAGCGCCCCCTACAGTATTTTTTAAATAATAGCCCCCGCATGCCATTTCACATAAATCTATGAAATTTTGTAGGCATATGTAGCACCTCAACGTCTGCCATGTCCCGACATGCATGGGGGTGCGAGGGCCCGTTCATCGCTGCTTGCAGCTTTAATTTATTTTATATTTGCACATTTTGTTAATGCACAGAAGTCCCAAGAAAACCCAGTAAAAACAACCGAGTTTAACTGGATATCCTCAATGTTAAAACAAAAATCAATGTTCAATACGTAATTTCCTGCTCCTAAATAATTCAAACTCCTCTAACAGTATAACCATGTTAAACGTCTTTGTTCCTCATGACTTCCAGATGATGCCCATATCATTGCAGATGCACCATCCTGCTCCCACTAATAGCTGATGACAGGCACTGTGGGTGGAAATCACCCTTCAGCATTTTTCAGGCACACAGAAAACCAAATGCTGAGAAAAACAGTGAACAGCATCAGAGGGTCTGTGCTCACCACATCACATTATCAGCACATTATCCACACACTGGATAGCTCTGTGTTTCCATTTTTATATTTAAAGTGTCTGGAAACATGCATTTTTGAGGTCATTTAACAAGCCTGATATAAGCTGTGTTGCTTGTGGTAGTTTGTGGTGTTTACATGCAACAGTTCAGACAGTTCTACTAAACATAGATGATAACTTTACACAACAATGAGACTGTATATGTAAGCTGATCCTATCACAATCCAACACCATGCGCCTGTGTCATGTAAATGTCTGGTCTAGTCTATTTATTTACTTATTCTACTCATATTCTGCGCTGTCCATACATTACATTGAATGATTTATTTTGTAAACGTGTTCATGCTTTTAAATCCTGCTTTAGTTTGTTGTTGCTGTTGGAGTTTTTAAAAGTCTGACACCTGCCCAAGGCAAATTCCTGTTTGTGGTGATTAAAATGATTCAGATTCTAAAGCCTTGTAGATTCACTAGTCAACTTACATGTTTTTCTGTATAATTATACTGTCCTTTACCAGAATATAGTACAATAACTGCTACCACTGCTTTTGTCAAAGACTACGTTGACTCACTTGATTTTTTGTAGTTCTGTCCAAGGCTTTTGCCTCTGTTGTTTACAGTATTATACAAACTGTGGATTTGTTTTCCAACTTAGTTAAGTCAGTCTTTATGGTGACATCTGATAAGTCCAGGGCAGGAAGAACCTGTTAAGGGGCCTAAACTTTGCTGCTTGGCCCCAACTGACCACCACACCCAATGTGCATTCTTCCAATTAAGAGAGACGGACTGATTATCGGCCTGGTCAATTATCAAATCCAATATTTAGCATTTTCCCAATATTGATATTATTTAAAAAAAAAAAAAATGAATTCTTTATTGGTAGTTAAGTATATTAATTTAAAGGTCCACTATTTTGACTCTGAGCCGGTCACCTCTCTCTGTCTGTAGTCACCCCTCTGTGGTCTTCAGCAGTGACCCACCCACAGTCCTATCTGATGGTCACACAGCATGATAATAAGTCTATAAACACTGAAGGATACATGTCAAAACAACATTAAACATATGGAGGTTATAAATAAACAAAGCCATATGACTGAAGACTTGTGTTGGAAATTGTATTATTCTGAATTTTGACAGCAGAATTTTCATTTTTACTCCAACTCCACTCAAATGTCGGTTCCACATATCAGGTATCATTTTCCATGATTACTAGTAACCAGTATCGGCCCTGAAAAAAACATATCCGTCGACCCCTCCCCTTAATTTACAAATCACACATAAGACTAAACATGGAAGTTTAACTTTACACCCCCATTAAGATACCTTTTTTTCCAAAAAGAAAAATAAACTTTTGCAGCATATGGAAACAAAAACAAACAATAAAATAATAAAATAAAACAAAAACAAAAAGTAATTTTAGTTCTACGTATTATACTATAAAATTGAAGTAATTTTGCAAAAACTACAAGAAATGTCTGCTTTATCTCTGGATTATTGGATTTGCTTTTAATTGCAATGATTCAAAAGTTGAGCAAAGATCACCTGTAGACAAATAAGCAATGTGGATCCTGGACTCTGGGGGGTCCAGGGCTAAGTGGCTATTGGGGGGCCCTTTTTTGATAGTGGGGGTAAGAGAGGGAAAACATTTGCCTGGTTTGCTAACTCTGTTCGTAGGCTACTGTATGTGCACACTTAAATGAATATATGAGTGGCATTTATTTCCGCAAGACAATAAGCATAAATATTTTTACCAATTTCAAAAATAACAACAAAAATAGGGGATATAACAAGAGTACTTCTGAGGTCCCGTTTGGGCCTGGTGATCCAGCCTTGATTAAGTTTTTAAATATGCAGAGCATTTTTGAAGTATTTTATGACAAAAATGCACTAAAACATGACACGTTTTGTTGTAACCACACGCGTATTAATAACTAAATGTGAGACTACAGCTTGCTAAACCTTATGTTATAGGCTGCCCATGTGTCTTATCTGCTTTCAGGTTATTCCAGCTCAAGTCATCAGGGGCCTTCTGCTTGACTGTCTGTGGTTTGCTTGAAACTTTAAAAAAAAAAACATCAACTAAAGATATTTAAAATGGTCTCCATGAAATTTAAGATTGATATATCAAGAACTGTCCAATAAATTTATTTTAGCAGGTGTAGATAGCCTCATCCAATTAGAACAGAGTATCAGAGGTTTTTTTTTAACCTGGGCATATTTTTCATTTTTTAACCCCACTTTGTAGGCATAAACCTAGGTTTTGGAGGAGACTTTAGTAGTAGTTTTGTGTAATTTGTATTACAGTATGAAGTCTTTAATATATCAAGCTAAAATTTCACAAAAAATCTGTATAGATATCCGTATTTTATGCTATAAAAATTCCAAGCAAATCAGAGATGTTCAAGCAGAAATTGTTCTAAAAAATTTAACAATGTGAGATGGATACGGATATTACAACAATAAAGTGATTTCTCATGACGTTTCTGTATCTTGGCCCAGACTCTTATTATGAAGGCCCAGCCGGAAGTGCCGCTGCGGTGTGGGTGCCGCTAGCTTGCCGCTACTGCTGCTAACAGCACACGATCACTTCTGAAGGACGGAGAGAAACAGAGCTGTTGGCCGGAGCACTTTTGCTTCTTTTGTACGCTCTCGGCGGGATACGGCGATATTAGCAGGTAAGAAGCGAGCTGCGTGTCCTCTCCCGGACGGTATTCGCTGTGTTCCGTGGCCTGTGGTCGGTTCGGGGCCGTGTTGCTGTCGTACAAGCCGAGCTGCTCTTCTTTTCACACGGATACATCACGTATGGCGCTCTTTACTTCGAAACGGTTTGCAAAGACCCGCGCCTGTCATGATAATTTCCCACATTTAAAGGGAAATAATCGCAGTTTTCCCAGTTAAAACAGAAACACAATGCCGAAGAGTCACATTTTCCCCACCGTCGACCTTTATTTTCCTGCATGTTAAGGCCTTGGGAGGAATTTTTTTCGGGGCGTTGAGAGAGTGAAAATTGTTTTCAGTTTTAGCTAGTTTGCTGGAGAACGAGACACACACCCCCTTTAATTCAAAACTTTGCAGGAGAAATTCGAGACACTTTTTAAGGTTTGACTTGTTTTTTTGTGGCAAATCCGCCTCAGCAGAGACGTGTAGTAAGACACTGCGGTGTTAGAGGGGTTCTTATGGGAGTAGATGTTGGAATAAGGGCTATTTGGTGTTATTTCCACGGTGTTATTGTGTTTGCACGCTGGGCTCCGCTTGCTGTGGGCGCCGCAGTGGAAGCCTGGCCCTGCTATCATGGCTGTAATGGCTCTATCAAGGCGTCGCAGCTCACCGCTATTGTGATTCTTTTTTAAAAACACCCACTTTCGTTTGTGGACTAGGATTGAGAAGATATTTTAAAATGCTCATATTTAATGTATCTGCGGCGCCTGCAGCGTTTTGGGCAACGTAAAGCAAGAGGATCCCTGCAAATGACAACACACATTTGGAGGTTTGGTTTACTCATCTGCTCTGAGGGACACACTAATAGGTTTCTGCAAATGATTTCAAGAAGATGTTAATCATAAAATAAGCATATATAAACACACATATAAATAAAATACAACTGAAAGTGTTTATTCATCTCAACTCCTGCATATGTGTATGTTTCCACAGCTTGTCACAGCAGTGTTAAATAGCACATTTTCCCCATTTAATAACATATTTGTTTTTCAAAGAAGTGAATAAGTTCAACTTGCAGCAGAGGAGATGTGGAAGAATACTGGTGCAGACTGTGTATGCAGAGTAGGAAACATGTTGCATCATTGGCAGGAAAAAAACCCTCCTCATCAGGGGATTTGTCTGTGGTGGAGAACACAATAATTAAAAGTAACCAGCCGATTCAGAGTCCTGCTTCTGCTGATTTCCCTTCCTGTTTAATCTGATTCAGTCCTGAGATGACCGGTGAATGCTGGTACTTCCCTGCATTATTCCAATCTCTCACAGTTCTGGCATCGATCAGCAACGGGAGATACTCGTGTGAATACACTTACTATGCATGTTTGTGGATTCATACAGCAAAACATTAACAATATATCATTTATTCCAGTCAATTAAAACAAATGAAGTTTAGAAGGCTTGGAGCTGTAGTCGTGCTACAAATGCGTGGATCCACCGGAGCCTTTGCTGAGCAACACATAAAGAGGGTTTTTAGGACATGGCGCTGCTCTTTTGTGACTTTCCGTGCTCTATTTCGAAGTTACTCCAAGTAGTATTTGAGTCAAAGTTTTGTTTCCAACTGTTTCTGGGAAAGGGTTTCTAGTGGCTCCTTTCCAAATGGTTTTATTCATTATTTCACAACACTTGCTTTTTTCACTACTGAGAGGAAAAAATAACAGATTTCCAGAACATAGGTTACTATGAAATGACTGAGGGATGTTTGGAAACTCAGATTTTGGACAGTTATGCAGATTTACATGCAAATGCATCACTGCTAAATTGCCAAGGAGTCTGGGTATCACCACATATTAAACACATTAAAAGTCTGATTACACCCAGTTTAAATCACACACGACCCTCAGTGTTCATTAAAGTGGTTTTGATCATATAGTAAAGTGGACAATTGTTTTTAGCACTGCTTTGATCACATCTTTTGTCTTTTATGTTTTTTTTATTTTTAATTAGAGTCGTGGGCACACAAAAAAAAGCCTTTGGAGATGTCAGGACAGAGGAAATCAGCTGCAGCCCGCCTGCCCAAATGTGCCTTCTGCAGAACGAACCGGGACAAGGAGTGTGGGCAGCTGCTGATGTCTGACAGCCAGAAGGTGGCAGCCCACCATAAGTGCATGGTGAGGAAAGCACAGTGTTCTCAAGCCTGAGATCCTTCATGCTCATTTGGAACCCCCTGTCACAGCTGCAAAAAAGTGAAGTCAACAAAAAACGCACTGTGTTTTCAATAGAAATTCTACATTTCATAAAGGAATAAGTAAATTACAAAAACTGAAATGATACATCCATATATCAGAAATAAATGACAGTTATCTAAAGCACCAAATGATGTGTTGGTAGTAATTAAGGGAAATAAAAATGCAGATATTGTTCATATCATCACCATCAACAATTAAAAGCTTGCACAAATTAATTCCTGCTTATTTATCAAAATGTCTTCTGCAGCTTTTTTCGTCAGCCCTGGTCACATCACACTCCGACAGTGAAAACATTGGAGGATTTTCCCTCGAGGATGTGAAGAAGGAGATAAAGAGGGGTAATAAACTGGTGAGTAGCCACTGTCCTCGGGTTAACTGTGTGTGTTTAAGGACACGAGGCTGAGCTCTGGCACCGTCTTCTTTGAAAATGCTGTCATGTTGAAAACTTGCAATTATAAACGACACATTTAGGCGATAATTAATATTAAATTAAATACATTTCACTGGTTTAGGAAACACCATGTCTCTGAGGATATGCATTAGCTGCTTTTGAATAGTAGTTCCTAATGATGGAGATGCACATGTTTACACACACTGCTGTGTTTTAGCATGATGGTGTGTCTCCTGTGACATGATGTGTACGTGTACAGGTGCAGCTTAAAAGATTAGAATATGGGGAATAAGGAAATTATTTTGTAATTTAATTTAAAAGGGTGAACGGCCATATATTCTATATTTATTACTTGTAAAGTGAAATATTTCAAGCTTTTTTTTTTTTGATTTAGATAATTATGGCTTATAGTTAATGAAAATCATAAATCTAGTGTCTCAAAATATTAGAATATTTATTAAGATCAATAAAAAAAAAAAGGTATGTTCATTTATATACTTAACACTTGGTTGAGGCTCCAGCCCACAGATCATATTCTCCAGGTATAAGGAAACATGCTTGTTTAGTACAGAAAGCCGCAAATATTACATACTTATATTTTACATTTGTTTCACTGGAAAATACATGCAGGCATCATCATTGCCACTAAAATCATGACTCGTATTAAAATATCAGTCAAAATAATCACAGTATGATTGTTTTGTGCAGATTTGAATCAGGATTAATTGATGTTTGTCCCATGTTTAAGTGGAAACTATCAGCTTTTCTCATCTAGTAAAATATCTGCAGCTGACAGGTTCATTCTTCAATCCAACAAACTGTTTATTAAAAAGAGGGTTTTCTCCACGAGACCCTCAGACTTTTCTGACACTAGCATTATGTCCATGTGTATGTGACTGAATGTTAATGGGAGCCTCTGCAGCTGTCTGTAAGCCTGTGCAGCACTTGAATGTATTTTGTTTTTCATTCATGTGAATGTCAGAGGTCCAAAACAGAAATGCAGTTTAACTTAACTGACAGTATTTCTAATTTAATTTGTACAATCAGTGCTTTTCTTGGCTCAGATTGAGCCTTTAGGGGGTGACTGTGCACAACAGTAAGCATGAGTATTTGGCAGAAACCTTTTCATTTCCCAGTTATTTCTGACCGTTTCACAAACAAATGTCTAATGTGCTAGAGTAAATGAAACCTCCAATTAAGAAAGCTTGTTAATTTAAACTTATGTGAGATTTTTTAAATTCTCAATTGTCATCATTTTGGTGATTTCCCACAGAGGCTCTTTGGTGGCACCCAAAACATTTTTAAGGTGCCAAAAATTCCTTTAAGCAGGAAAAAAACCCTGGCAGTAAGTACATAGCAGTGAATTGATGTCAGTCATTCCAGGCAAATAGGATTTTTTTATATATGAAAAATTCACAATGCTTTATAAAACAATATGTTTATATTTACAAGCAAAGTGTTTATTCCTACACAAAGTATATCTGTAAGTAAACATGTTTAATAGTTAATAATAATTTAACCTTTATTAATCCACTTGGGGAAATTAATTATCTGCATTTTACCCATCCTGCTATACATAGCAGGAGCAGTGGGCTGCCCCGGTGTAGCACCTGGGGAGCAGTCAGGGGTTAAGGGCCTTGCTCGAGAGTCCAACAGTGGCTGCAGTGAGATTCGATTCCCTGACCTTCTGATCAGTAGTCAGGGGCTTAACCTGTTGCGCCACCACTGCCCAATGTTATGTATTATCATTTCATATACCTGTCTTGTTATTAATCTTATATAAATATATATATATATATATATATATAAACTTTCTTCTACTTAAACCTACACGTTTTACGCTGTGAAATCTATAATGAAGAGCCTCTTTTGCATTTTAACAAGTTTAGAATCTAAATCATTAATATTTGAGGTCCCTGAGGAGTGACTGTCTTTTTCAGTGGTCTCAAGTTAAATTACAAAAGTAAAGATTATCATTTTTTAAATAATATTTTATTTATGTGATAGATTATTCAATTCATCTGGGCGTGCTGATAGCCTAGCGGTTGTGTCGTGCCGGGTTTGAGTCCAACCGCTATGTGATGACATGTGTTGTAAATATGCGCTATATAAATAAATTTGAATTGAATTTGAACCTCAGCCATTTACCGCATGTCCTTCCCCACTCTCTCCCATTTCTGACTCTATCCACTGTCCTCTCTAATAAAAAGCCCAAAAATAAATCTTAAAAAAAAAAAAGATTATTCAATTGATCTTAATTAAATAAAAATAGGAAAACATGTTTACTACATTTTTTCCCAAAGTCCAAAACCCAAAATACACGACAAAGAAAAGCATCAAGTCTAGACATTTTAGAAGCTTGATAAACAACTAAAATAGTTAATTGATTATCAAAATATTGTAGATTAATTTACTGTTGATCGACTAATGATTATTTATAGCAGCTCTGAGCCTTTACTAGTAGTTCTTAGCTTTCTGTATTGTTTCTCTGTTTGTCTTTTGATTCATTTATTCTGCTTCCCTGCTGAATTTAATTTGTTTTCCCTCCTGCAGCAGATCAAATTCCCGTCTTAGAGATACTGTGTCATGATATTTGGCCTGTCAGACCCATGACCTCTGGAGGGATTTTATTATTCAGATCCACACTAGAAAATCACATTACTGCCTGACAAATCGCATTAGAAGTTTACAGATATTTTTGAATGAACAGGAAGGTGGTGCAGCTGCATGTGTTTGTTCATTTTTTTTAAAGTTGCAGCTTTGTCTTCTTCTGTGTCAGATGTGTTCTTCGTGTCACCGACCGGGCGCCACCATCGGCTGTGACGTCAAGACGTGTCGGAGGACGTATCATTATTATTGTGCTGTGAAGGACAAGGCACAGATCAAAGAGAATCCCTCACAAGGGATTTACCTGTAAGTCTGCTTTCATTCATCCATCCATCTATTAGCTGTACCTGACATTTCTGACACACATCATTCATATCACAGGCAACTTAGAGCCATCAGTTAAGCTCATTTACATGCTTTTGGACTGCGGAAGGAAACCAACAGTTTCATTTAAATTAAATTCTGTTTCTTTTGTTCTTCATTGTAGCGTTTACTGTCGCAAACACCGGGATGCTTCTCAGGATGGCATTCAAGGTAAAGTGTGCTTCAACATCTGTTTCACCACCAGGCTGCATGGATGGTTGGATTTGCACCTGTTTTCCCCTTTAGTCATAACACAAATTCAAATGACACTAGCATAGAAATAATTTGAATTGTTTAGTAATGTGCTTCACCACAAGGTCCATTTTATCAAAGGAAGTAGTCATTTATCAAGTTTTGTTCTTGACATTTATTCTTTTTAAAGTTCTTAATGTGTTTTTTGATATAAAAATAGGGACGACCAGTAGGGGTTTTTCAGGGTTGATGCCATTTTTTGGTTCTCAAAAAAGACCAATAACCGATATGTGGGACCGATATACATTACATCATATGTTATAACAGCATGTAAAAGCAGAGAACCTGCCATTCATAACTGGGGTTCTTCATTAATAAACATTATTATAGCTACATATGTATGCTAGCAATAGGAGTGTTGATATCAGAAGATCACAGGATTCTTCTTTGTTTTTGTTAATCACTTTTACTGCCCACTAAGGCCCATATCTTAAAACATTAATTGTTTTAGTTTAATCTGTGGCTGCCCACTAACTTAGCCACTAGCTATTAGCATAGCCCTAGCCACTGTGAAAGCAGCAAATTCCCTGGTTTGTAGTGATAGCTTGTGTTTCTAGTTCAGTTTTTGTGGGTTGATTCTCTTCTAGAGAGACATTGCTGAGACCTCAGTGTTACTACAAACAGAAGGAGGCAGCTGCATCAGGGCCAAAATAGCACATTAAATTGATTGATAACCAGTTAATAAAAGTAACAATAGCGATAATTGGACAAATGCAAAATATCAGCCATCATAATCAATCTGTCCCTAGTACAAAATGTTTTCACTTGCATGTCCCCTGTTTTGATTATTGTATATTGTTGGCTTGTCGTTAGATGAAGAGGGAGGTGTGGCCAATGATTCAGACTCGTCGCCTCCACAGAGTAGAGGCAGGGGAAAGTTTGAGAAGGGCCGAGCCAAGGCGGGATCTCGTGGCCAGTCGGAAGAAACGCGCTCCACCTCCTCACAGGCTGCAGACGAAGAGAGCTCCTCCCATGTAAGGCGGCGTCCAGTTCAATCTGCAGGCTGTTCAATTCACCTGAATGGGCTTTTTCCTGTACATGGATTTTGTTGAAAATTTCCAAATGTGTTTTAGCGGGACAGGTCACCTCTTCGTACCAGCCCAGGAGACGGAGGTCAGCGCTGTGGCTTCTGTCATGCTGGTGAGGAAGAGAACGAAACAAGAGGCATGCTTCATACGGATAACTCCAAAAAAGTGGCTGCTCACTACAAGTGCATGGTAAGACTGTTGTGTGTGTGTGTGGGAATGACTGTTTGCACTTAACTCTGCAAATATGCATTTAAACTAGCACCAATTTTTATTTCTCTGTACTTTCTTATCCCCTCTAGCTTTTTTCATCGGGCACGGTACAGCTGACCACTACATCGCGGGCTGAATTTGGAAACTTTGACGTGAAAACAGTCATCCAGGAAATCAAAAGAGGCAAAAGAATGGTGGGAAGATTAATGCAACAGAAGTTTTAAAAGTAGATTTTGAAGGTTAAAGTCCACTTTTTTGACTGAGTGTTGGCTTTTATTGTATTTCCAGAAATGCACGCTCTGCACTCAGTTGGGTGCTACCATCGGGTGTGAAATCAAGGCATGTGTGAAGACCTACCACTATCACTGCGGCCTGCAGGACAAAGCCAAGTACATCGAAAACATGGCACGCGGCATCTACAAGTGAGTCCAACTTCTGCAGATATTCATTTAAAATAACTTCATAAGCAGATTTAAACAAAAATCCTTTTACTATATTATTATTATGTATTATTACAAGAAGGTTTTCTCTTTATATTTATGGTGATTGTTACCACACAGACATTTGGTGTTAAGTTTTACATGTGAGCCTCAAGACAGTTGCAGTTATACCTTGAACCTTATTACCTCCGCCTTTTCTAGTTTAAACAGCATCACTGAGCTGTTTAATGCTTTTGTCAGAATGATATGTAGTTTATATTTAATCGATTATTTTTTGTTACAGCATTTTCTGGTATGTATTCGTGATAGAACTGATCATTTTAATCTCCGTTTTCACAACTAAACATGAAAGTGAGATTAAGGAGTTTTCTTGTTTACTCGTTTTTTATGTTGCCTGCCAAGATGCATTGAGTGTATCCTCAAGATCTGACAAACATGCTAAAGGCATTTTCTTCCTTTTAAAAAATATGAATCTATCATAAATGACTTACAACCATGATAGCTGTCTGGCATCTTCCTCCTCCTGACTTTAAGTCTTTGTGCTTTACTGCCGTCAGTTGTTGATCAGTGAAATGGTGTGAAACCACTGGAAGGGATGTGTAGTGTTGCGTGATACACACAAAACAGGAACCCATTCATCAAAGCACTGTGTGATATCTCCTTATGTTACATTCAATTCTAACCCTCTGCACCTTAACTGAACCACATTAGGAGCCACTTCCACTAAACATCTCATTTTCTTCTTATTAAATTACATATGGTGTAAGTTCTCGTCAGTTGAGGGACTGACTTGAGGGTGTTGCACAGAATACCTTATAAAGTTTCTTCACAGCTGAGGAAAAACATTTTGCCATTCAATCTGAGGAGCTTCAGTAAGAAGCAACTGTACTCCCCTTTTAGGTTCTTTTTTAACCTAATATAGAAGCCCAGCTGCTTTTTACTGAAGCGTCTGTGATTACCATGACCTGGATGACTGAGAATCTACAGACATTCGTTTTGACATTTACTGCATTGAAAGAGATTTTCAGCAGTAAAATACTACAGGTTCCCCAGAGATCATTTGTTTGCTTGTACCTGCCCTTGTGATACCTGTTATTACCTAACAGAGTTGCCATATAGATAGCAGAAATAAAAGAGTGACAAGAAAACCAAATTGGTAAGAGAAAGAAAAGATAAACAAAATGAACTGTTAATAGAAAACAATGAAAGCGTGTGGAAATTTAATTCAAGATGCGTGGAACCGTGTATTTTCCTCATTTATCGCCATAACCTCAAACAGACTGTAGTTAGAATAGAGATAAAGGTACTTAAAGTCTTTATTTATTTATTTATTTTTTACTTACTTTGGCTACTCGTCTTTTTTGTGCAATGGTTTAACTAACCTTAAGGGATGCCTTAAGTGTAGGACCAAGGTAGGACAAAGCCTTAAATACTAATGGAACATTTAAGGAAACTTTAAGGAGAAAAGTGTGATTTTATTTTAACTCCCTAATTCAGACTTTAAAGAAAATCTTAAAGTGTTTAGTGCAGCCGTCTCCAGACTTCTAAAGTGATCAGTGGTTTGCTTTGGAGCTGTACGTAAGAACTAATAATGGCTACTATTCTGTACTTTCATCCTTACAAGCCCAACTGTGTGTGTTTTTGTAATTTTTTAGACTATACTGTAAGAACCACAGCGGTAACGAGGAGAGGGATGAGGAAGATGAAGAACGAGAGAATCGCAGTAGAGAGCGAGCGGCCATCGACCACGGAGGAACACCGTCGACGCAAGTGAATGGCAACTAGGTACGTCATTAGCATTGCAGTTGTTGCACACAAAAACTTATTGTTAAAATTGTAAAAGGAGTCTTTGAAATGCAATAAATGTGTTTGTCCCATTCTTACAGGTTCGGACCAGTAGGTATGACGTGGGGGGAACAAACAGAAGAACTCAAAGATGTGGGAGACATATTTTTTATACTAAACCTTAGCCTACTCACAAAGTCATGGTCTACAAGCTCCCGCGAGTCTTTCACGCGGTTTCTTCCAGTAAACGGACATGATGTCCCAATGTGCACCAGATGTCTTCTTCATGAAACCCTGTTCTGAACGGACTGGATGAGCCTTTCACAGACTGGTGGTTCTCTGCAGAGCACTGGACTGCTGCAGCATCATGAAAAGCCATGGCTCACCTTTCCCCAAGATTCACTCATGGGCTCAATTTCAAACCCACGTTGTTAATGCCGCGAATACAAGCGGATGGACTGATGTTTTGATTGTCACTCACTGCCCATGTCCCCACTGATTACCCGACCCACACTTGCTGAAAGTCGAAAACATTCTTCCCCTTCCTTAGCTTCTAAAGGACTCATTTTTAAGAGGGGTCTGTTTGTTACTAGTCTCTATGAAGTTGTGCAGTTTGATTACCTTGTTTCTGTAATCATGTCTTAAGAATACTCTTTTCATGTTAGCCTTTCTTTCTTGATATGTAATATTTTGCTACTGTATTATCACCATGAGTACTTTTGAATATCTGGATTTCAGACAGTCACGATTACAAGTTTTGCCAGCATGCACTTGGATTTTCCCACTGTTAAAGGTGGCGTTTTGTTTTTTTAATTCAGCTGCTAAAGGGGGAAAAGTAGAGCCCTTTAGAGGAGTTGGCTTGAC
Source organism: Chromis chromis (assembly GCA_900302755.1). Classification (NCBI taxonomy): domain Eukaryota; kingdom Metazoa; phylum Chordata; class Actinopteri; family Pomacentridae; genus Chromis; species Chromis chromis. The sequence goes on from OMNN01024458.1 coordinate 32,247, forward strand.
TTTGTTTGATGTACTGTTACTTGTATCTCAACAAATGTATCCATGAATGATTGGAATAGAAAATATTTTATTTTACACATTTACTGAGTGAGTTGAGTCTTTCTTTTGAAAGTGTGTCCATAAGCAGGACCTGTGAGTGGTTACAGAGAGATAGAGATGAAGATTTCTGGTGAGGTTTAAAGAATGAGGAATGTCGCACCAGCTGCACAGTCATGAAGTCAGACCATGTAGTTGTGCAAACTTGCCTTCGCTTTTAGTCTGCAGTATAATACTGTTGCATGTGAACATCTAATCAATTCTAAAACACAAATGTTAAGCACTTATACTTAAACAACTCACTAGGCCTATAATAAAACTAGCTTATTAAAGTCAATACTAAAAATGAACAGAACAGAATCCAAAAATATAATAAATAGCATCAGATGAAGTTTTCTTATTATAAATAGTGCTTTCATTTGTAAATCTGCACATTTACTTAAGTTTTAGTATACTGCTGTCTATATCCATATATTTAAAAAAAACAAAAAACTAATACATCAAAGTAAAACGAATAAATTGACATTGCTATGGTATACAGCTCAGTTTTAATATGTAGACTGTCTACCTTCCACACTACAAAGTCAGTTTTTTTTCACAGCAGGCATTTTGACTTTTCACAGTAAAAAAAAAAGGCCACTAATAATCATAATAAGTTACTAATAACATTAACAATGCCTTTGTTCTGTTCAAGGGTCCCAGTTTATCACTGCACTATTTGAGCTGACTGTGGTCATTTTGTATAATTGTTTAATCATTCTCATTCACCTGTACTAATAAGACACGTCATATTTTAATAACTATTTCTATGTTGGTTTCCACCATTTGTGCCTCCTTCTGCTAATATGGTTTAATGGCACCAACTGTTAATGTTGACGCAGTTAAATTTTCATATTCAATCAGCTGCATTTTGATGAGCATCTGTTCTCATTTAGGTCATGGATTTGGTTATAAAGCAAACACCACAGAACCACATAAAACTGATTCTAGTACCACTAACATAAAACTAATAGGAGCATTAAATTAATAGAAAATGACAATTACTTGTATGACAATCACCCACTAACAGGGAGGTGTGCTGCACAATATCAACACTGAAAACTCAAGCAGTTTAACTGAATTCAGCATGACTCAGTATTTAAACCTCTGCTTTTCCTATTGTGAAAAAGTCCTGTCATGTGCAGTGCAAGCCATACAATAACGATCAAAGTACAGTATAAACTTACATATAGTTGCAGCTAGTATATTTATTAAATAAACGTACTTTACTTTTTAAAGTAAATGATGCAACATAAGTGCTAAAGATCATCAGATAGCAACTTTAGAGTGTCGCTGCCAATTAAACTTCAGAGAATAAACAGCCTCAGCATTTCCTGTGTGAACACACTCAAAACCTCCTTAGCATTACTCATAAGTATGCACTGTTGGGAGTTTTACTCATAAAACTAATGCATTACATGTTACTTGTAACTTTTAAAAAAATAAAGTGATGAATTTCTTTAGTTATTTAGGTATGTAGGAAGTAATACTTGTTACATTACCTTTGCATTACTCTGCAGCATCATCTGACATGAATTTTCAAATAATTATCATTTAACAATACGTTATACACTTGTATATTTACACACATCAGCACAAATCTCTATCCAAATAGGAATGCCATACACAGGTTCTTTGTTTTATGTCCTTTAACAAAGTATTATCTTAAGTCAGTGAAAACAATGCTCTATTATATGTCTTAGAGAATTTAATTAATTTCTGTTCTGTTCTATTTATGTAGCTCTAATTCACAGCATAAGTCATGTCAGGGCATTTCACTTAAGATCTTAAAATGTCACACAAAGAACCCAACAAATCCAAATATTCCCTTTGAGCAGCCCTTAGTGACAGTGGCAAGAAAAAACTTTTATAACAAGATGAAACCTCCAGCAGAATCAGGCTCAGGGAGGGTAGATGTCTGCCTCGACTGGTCAGGGTGAGGGTGAGGGAGAGGACAGGATAGCAGATAGAACACAGTTAGACAACAAACAAGTGAAAATATAATAAATAATAAATATAAAGTTTTTAAAAAGGTTCTACACTGCGTTCCAAATTATTATGCAAATTGTATGTAAGTGTCATAAAGATTCAGTTTTTTGTTTTTCAATTAAACACATGGATGGTATTGTGTCTCAGGGCTCTTTGATCACTGAAATTAATTTCAGACACCTGTGATAAGTAGTTTGCCAGATAAGCCCAATTAAAGGAAAAACTACTAAAGATGGTTGTTCCACATTATTAAGCAGACCACCATTTTCAAGCAATATGGGAAAGAAAATGGATCTCTCTGCTGCCAAAAAGCGTGAAATAGTTGAATGCCTTGGACAAGGTATGAAAACCTTAGATATTTCACGAAAACTTAAGCGTGATCATCGTACTGTTAAGAGATTTGTGGCTGATTCAGAGACACACAGGTTCATGCAGATAAAGGTACAATGAGGAGGGTTTCTGTCAGACAAATACATTGGATTAAGAGAGCAGCTGCTAAAATGCCATTGCAAAGCAGCAAACAGGTATTTGGAGCTGCTGGTGCCTCTGGAGTCCTGCAAACATCAAGGTGTAGGATCCTCCAGAGGCTTCAGTTATGCATAAACCTTCTATTCAGCCACCCCTAACCAATGCTAACAAGCAG
>OMNN01024459.1:0-14247 GCA_900302755.1 Chromis chromis
GCGATTTACTCAACCCTGGGAATTCAAAGTGGGGGTGGAGGTGGAGGACGAGGGGGGAGGCGAGTGTGAGTGGACTGAATTTAAAACATATTGTCCGACAAACAAAGTGCTGTCGTAAATAACGCGTGTCCGCTCTCCGTGTCTTTTTCCCTCCTCGTCAACGCGACCACAGTGATGTACAGCGTCTGTCACTCAGAGCAGTGCTTCACATGGCTCGAATATCACCTCATCCATGCTGTCATGTTTTCTTATTTAACTTTTATGAACATACCTCCGGCATGAAAGTCTACGGAGGAATATAATTCGCAAAAAACGACGGGATAACATGAATTTATGCTGTAATTACGATACAAAATGGTAACTCCCCATTATTCACCTTAACAAATCGACCACTAACACTCGTGCATGGAGTACCCTTGTTCGGATGATACATGAAGCTACTGTTCCATGGGCTCTTCATTTTAAAAGTTTTATTCCAGCCACCCCCCACCCCCCTCCGCTGCTGCAATAAGACCAACATGAGAACAAGAGGCCATGGGACTGAGCGTATATACCTCTCCTCTGTGGCTCGCTCAGATTTATACACTTTCATAAAAATGGGCCCAAAACGTCTGGCTCAGAGCCCGAAATCCCATCCCTGTGTTTGGACTGCAGCCAGGAAAATAATGTCTTCCCCCCCTCAAAAAAAATAAAAAAATGAAAGGACAACACTTTTTTTTAAAAAAATCTCTAAATGTATTGCTATAAATTACAAAAGGGCAGGCAGGTGAAAGAAGAAGAGCATGGAGGCGGTGAAAGAGCTGAGTGATGCGAACGTGGAGAGTGGAAGCAGGAAGATGATGAGAATAAAGAGATGGAAGTAGGAAACAAGGATGAGGAGGAGGAAGAGGAGGATGGCATCGGGAGGAAAGAAAAAGGGGAGATGAAGGTTCAGATGGAAACCTTATATGGCCTGAAGACGTGGGGTTACATCTGCCTTCACCACCTCCACACCGTCGCTCTCCTTCCATCCCCCATAATCATACTCCTTTCTGGCGGCACCTGAAGGCTGGGTCTCATCAGAGCTACCTGCCAGGGATTAACCAGAACCTGTTACCCCTCAGTGTCAGATGACTGAGCTCTCTCCCTCTCTCTTTCTCACCCACCCAACACACACACACACACACACACACGCTCGCACACGCGCATTGTGAGAGTCTGTAATAGGAACCAGCTGGGCTTTCAAGGCCGTGCAGCGGGCCAGACAGGCCCATTCATAACCCTCTAGTGAGTTTTAATGAAGGTGGGTTCTGGGGCAGCAGCAGCGGCAGCGTGGAGGGTAGTGGGGGAAATGATGAAAGAAGGGGGGAGACGGTTGACTCCTTCTTCCTCACTCTCTGTACCCTCCAATCAAGAGTTGCACTGTACCCAGGCTTGTGTGGGTGAGAAGCTCGCCTTTAATCCATTAATCTATGCTTGGCATATGAGCTGTTTTGGAGCTTCTCAGCTGCTGTACTTTGCACAGAATAAATTGATACTAGTACGTCCAGTGTGGTAGACAGGAACTGAGATGTAAAAAAAATATCATGAGATGAGTGGCACCTAAAGATATGCATTACTCCCCATATATAGGTTCCCATTTCTGAGCACCCATTACCTTACATTTGCAAAAGGACATAAAAGGAGGCCATTGTTATATGTAGGCTGGACTGTTCTTCAATAGCTTGTGTGAATCTTTGAAGAAGCACAGTTCAGTCAATAAAGGAGACCTATACATGCTGAGTAATATGAATCTCAGCATATCCACATACTTGTGAAGGCTAACAATGTTCATTCATGAGCTGAAACCCCACACCACAGGATACATCTCTGAAAACTGCACTTTCAGGAACTGTAAAGACGCTCACATGGACGCACACGTTTATATGCATGTATCTCAGTGTCAGGTGTCTCAGCATGTAGGTCGTGATTACCCATATGTCAGGATCACAAAGAAGGGAGCTGACGAAGATCAATTCCAGATATCTGCTTCTTGTCTGTACGTGAAAAAGGAGTGATTTTGAGTGAAGGGTGCATTTGGGATCCATTTGAACCTTTATTTGGCCGTACATAACGATCCATAATGGATGCCAAATGCTGCGTGGTGTTGCGGAGATTTGACACATTTCTTAATTTGCATTGCGAGCGAGCAAGGGGCTGTTTCAAGGGAGTGGTCACCTCCTTCTCGCTTGCTCTCCGGGTGAGATGGGTGGTGTGGTAACCTGAGCTGGAGAAGTAACGGTGAAGAAACAGCCCTTTACACCCTGAGGTCAGGCTGATGTGAACAACAATAAACCGGGCATTGGAACACATTCCTTTTCTCAAATGCACAGATAAACAAACGGTCTGTACCAACAGTCAATGCTTTGAACAGTTACTATCAATATTATTTAACTGTTATGTTAGAAAAAGATGAAGATATCCAGCTTTGTGTTTGATTAGGCAATTTAATTTCTCTACATGAAAACAACAGGGACACATTTTAACAGGATTCAGATGACCTTGCTGAGGATTTCTCGAGGGAGGTGTTTTGGCTGAAGGTGTGATGATGCCTCATTGGAATTAGGTGGAAGTCCACTGCAAAGGCAGGCAAACAGCCTCATTAGACGCAGCATGGCTCCCCTCTCCTGGCCACACAAACATGCACACAGGCGGCACTCACACGCACACGAACGCAGTACAGTCATGTTTTCGGTGGGCAGATGGAGCGAAATCGGGGGGTATGTCACAAACCTCCCACGCTCTTCACTTCAGCCCTGGTGGCCACACAGCCTTTGATATTCCCCACATAATAACTTGGTGGTTTTTCAGCTAACCCCAGGAATGTTCGCATGAAACAAATAGCACAACACACGACTTCATTGCGCAGTGTCTCGCTGGTGTGTGATAATGATGCAGGAAATATTTCAGTCATGTAGAAGCTTGATTCAATCTGGCTTTCACCTCCGTAGACCGCTGCAGGATTGAACCGTAGTTTGTGTAAGCATTAGGCTGCCTCATTATGAGAACCTGTTAAATAAGCTTTGTGGATGCTGACAGAGTCGTGGGTGGAAGCATGAATGGACTTGCATGATAGGTAGAGCGGCATGTATTTCCATCTGTCACATTATGGTGACCCATATAGAAAAAATAATGTATTACTACTCATAAAATCAAAAATACAAGTTGAATAAAGAGTTATAAGAAACATATTAACATTTCACATGTGGAATTTTTCTATCAGGGTCAAACTGGGTGCTTCGGGGCACAAAAAAATAAATTCTGAATTCAGAACGCACAAAGTGTTACAATGATAGCATCGATTCTATATTTTTAGCCAAATGTGATGCAAATTGTACATTTTGCACAAGCCTTTTGCACGAGCACCACAAACCTGTGCATGCTGCAGCTATCTGGGCGTGGTGATTGACATCTATGTCATGCAGGGCTGATGGGTTATGTGTGCAGAGGCTTCAGTGGGGAAGGGGTCATCCGGAGTTGAAAAGAAGATGGTTCTCTTGTTCTATTGGGCTTTCCTCTCTCATCACCGTCTGCATGCTGAAGCACCAACCAGCGTTCAGCCTGTCGGGCGGAGGGCCAAGAATGCGGGAGCTGCTAGGTGGCGTGCTGGGTGATTTCCTGTCTGAGGGGTCTTCTCGTAGTCGTAACGTGATCCGCCCTCAGTCCAAAAATAACCGATGTCCCTGCAGGAGATGGTGGTGCAGAGCTTGTGGGGGCACTAAAGCCGCCTGCCCTGCTTCCTTCCTCAGAGGATCCTGAGAGGATGGAGCTGATAGCGGCTGAAAGTTAGTTATACTGTCAGCAGCTGGGAAGTCCTAGACAAGGCCGCTCTATTTGTGTAAAACAGGTGATTCTTTTCAAAGACCTCAGTCATGTTCCAGTAACAATAATGAGCCGAACTATGACGGCTGTTTGTTATTGTCAAATGCTGCTTTCATGTCTTGCTGCCATTATCGGGATGTTTTACAGTTTCACAAAGGAAAGGGCGTAAAAGTCAAAAATCAACATGATCTCTCAAGACTTTAAATGAAACTGACATTACCCCATGTTTATTTTCACAAGAATGTCAGATTTGAGAGCTGTGGTTTCACAGTTTCTCTGCTCTGTGACCTCAATGTGCACCAGCATTGCAAAGTCAGAATGATAACAAATCAACACTCTTATACTTCCTCCATGTGTTCGAGAAACAGAGACAGAGAGAGAGAAAGAAAGAGAAGGGGAGGGTTGGATTTTATCACAACTGCTGTGGGACGGGGAATGGGATTCGTATCAGACATCATAAGTAAAGGGCAAAGAGGGAAAACAGATAGCGCACTTTGAAATATCTGACCCTAAAAGGCCGATTATTTCCATGAGGGCTTTGCCTCTCCATAAACAGAGCAGCATATTTATGCAGGTTTGTCTGTGTTGTTTCAGAGAGTCTGGGTTCTCCTGGTGGGGGGGACATTTCACTGGGTCATTATGCAGCAATTTGGGTGGCTGGGCCAGCATTTTTCACAGCACCTTACAAACCACAGCAGAAGAGATAGCAAGAGGTAGAGGCACAAAACCAATACGCTGGTTCCCTTTGAAGAGGATCCACCGGAGAAGCAGTGCGGAGGCCCAGAGCTCCTCTAAGGAGCCAAAAGGAATGAGATGGAAATGAGATTACCTTAGAGAGTTAAATTGCTGTATGTGAAAGGGGGGGAGTGGAAGGTAGAAGGGGGAAACTAAAATGAGAGAGTCTCAATAATGAAATAAATCTGCCCACAGCTTTTTTGTTTAATGAACATGGAGCTGATTTATTTTCCGTGTGGCTCGGCAGATTTTTCTGGGCGCAGAACAGAGCGTGCTCTGTTCAGTGCCACGCTCAGCGACCAGGTGTGGGACAGACGGCCTGAAACAGTTAAAAGTAAACTGAGTGCAGTGGAAATGGTTGTGCTTCAAAATTTTGTGGCCCATTATTTTTTCTTCTTCTTCTTTTTTATAGGGTTTGCCAGGGGAAATAGATTTGCTGCTGTTGCAATCACAAACAGTCTGGTTTCTGTCGCTGCTCAGTTCATAGTCACAACACCTGGCCGTGTTTTTATCTGAGCTGCTGTCAAAACAAGAAGCCCATCGATTTTATTTTCAATTGTATTTTCTGTACAAACCTCACTTCTGGACATTTGAAATTTAAATGCGTCCTCTATATCTGTGTATCATTTGGTATATCACATGCAATGCAGTTTAATGAGAGAGAACAATGAAGAAAATCTGCGAGAGAACAGATTTAGAAACCTATGACACTGACTGAGGAGAGAGATAAAACGCGAGAGCGAAGGAGGGAGGGAGCTGGAGGAGAGGGAGCATTAGCTGAGAAGAAAGAAGTACAAACAAACAGTGAGGGGGGAAATATCATAAACAGATCTACTGAGACTATCAAGCAATGTAAATATGAAAAATGCCAAGCTCAAGTACATGAACCCTTGCAGGAATGAAACCCCCCTTTGTGCCCGAGTAACCTCTGTTTATGAAGACAAGCGAGTGCGGCTCTCAAAGGGGCCTTGGGGGACGCCAACAAGTACGGTCAGTTCTCGGAGTATTTTAATGTCCTGCCCTCCCTCTGTCTTATCCAACTGGCAGCACTGAATCCATCTTTAACAGAAACATCATGATCCACATAGCGGGTCAGCGCGGACACTGGTCATGTACTCAGAATGCAAAGTTGAGAGATAACAATTTTCCACAAGGCGACACCGTGACACATGCAAGAGTCGGGTCCTAATATCTGTTGTTACTGTGATCTTGATGCTTTCTTTTCCAGATTTGTTAAAAAGCTGACAGCGATTCATGATCATTTCCGATTGTGTTCAATTACACTTCATGCACAAGCTCTCTCAGAACCGCACCAGCTTCCAGTAAAAATGAAACTGCTCAAGCGTGAGCAGCAGGGTTTTTAAACTGACAGCAGCATTGTGATTCAGCGCCATGCATGAGATTAACTTCAACTGAAGCCGTGTGCATAAGTCTGCTTTGATAAGCTAAAGACAATGAGATAATTTTAAGACTGTCTTATCGGCTGTGAAAATGACTTTCCACAGTTTAGATCTACGCGGTGGTTTAGACTCTTAAAGGGACGCATAAGCACCATTAGATTCTCTTATGTGGAAAACTGAAGTCATAAAAAGGTCTCAAAAGGCCAACACAACAATCTCAAAGATTTGAGAGAAAAAAGTGTTGTGACAAAAGGTTGATGGTGCCGTTTAGCCCCTGATACTCCCCTTGTCATCCACTTGGTTGCACAACATCAAGATGGCCTAACCAGCATATTTGCTTGTTGCTCAAATTAAGTCATGCTCCCGACTGACATATTGTTTCAATGCAGTAATGTGCATGCAACCCCAAATATGGCTGGCAGACTTTCAAATATGCTTTGGAGATGGAGCAAATGGTGGTTTGGCTCCCCTCAGACAGACAGTTTTCATCCAATGAATCAAACAAGCTTAAATTGGACAAATTAGGAAGAGTGTGATCAACTTAAGTTCATGGCTTGTCTTTGGCATGTGGCTCTGGTCTGAGACCAAATCGAAGAATGTTTGTTTTCAAATGGCTTACTGCTGCCCTCTGTCAAAAAATGACGGTTACTGCAGCAAGATGTGGAAAAGGGACACAGTAGCAAAGCCTCCAAACTCTTCCAGAAGAAATAAAGCTATAACAGTGAAATGTCCATCAAATAATTCCCAGAATACCGTTTCAGCCGTGACAATCATCCCCTCTTTGTCAGGCCCGTGAGTCTGCTTCCAGGAATGCGAGTGCAGACGCAGCACTTTGGCGTCCCAATGTGTGTTTCATTTGGTCTCTCTGTCTCAAACACACATGTGGCTCAAATATGTGGCCCCAGTGCTCCAACAGAAACAGACTGCGATCCAGCGAGGTCCAAATGTGCACCTCGTGGGGAACGTGCCACACTGACACCAAACTGAGTCAGACAGGGCCACGTGTTCGAAAATCTAATACACATTCTTCAGAAGCTCTGTCACGGCCCTCCGCAGATGAGTCTGCACCGGAGCGGGGGACGTCTGACAAAAATAACAAGCCTAATTAACACAAAGGAAATGTTAACAGCTCACAAATCCAAACGCAATATTTTAACCCTCTTTTGTACATGGGGAGTGAACGCAAACAGATTAGAGACTCGTTGAGACTGAAACTGAACTAAAGAAGAATGAAACTACAGCATAAATAACACCCAAAATCTAACCCACACTATACATGTGGAGCGTTTCCACATAAAGCAATGTCATAGATGATGCACTCACCATTAAAATCAAGTGAAGTGTCTGCATTAAGTTACCTTGGACAGAAATATTTAGTAAAATGTTGATACATTAGTTCATTTTCTTGGCTGTCAATGCTTTTAGGTTGATTAGTAATAAAGTATGGTACAGCGGCAGTATTGTTTTCCCCTAAATTTGATAACCTCTTATATAGCTTCATATTGTACATTTACATTGCATAAGTAGTCTTAACCTCTGAGGTGTAAATAGATTCATGTGTTGCTGTATGAGGCTCATCTATGATGGTTCCATCCACGGGGACATCTGACGGAGGGAGTGGCATTCCACAGATCTGGGCGTAGCGTGACTTTGGGAGGATTCAGACAAATACTCTTGGCCTGATTTACTAGACAGACAGCCTGTAAATATTAGACCCACTTAGTGTGGTGTGTTTGCATCCATGTGTGTGTGTGTTGTTGTCGATGTGTGCACAGGCATCAGCTGGTGTCTGTCCGGACTTAGAGAATGGCACGACTGTGTAAAGTGACGTGCAAAAATAGATCTCCTATTTACATTTGCGGACTCTAAACTAAATTAAGTGTGTGAGTGAGTGTGTTGTGTATCCGTGCGTGATATACAACTCCTGGAAAGCATTTGTGTTTGTCTTACCTTCACCTTGTTTACAGCTGTTTCGAATGGGGAAAATCATGTTTCTCAGAAAGCAAGATACAAGATACAGCGAAGATGTTAAAGACCCAAAGAAACCTGTGATATCTTCAATATCACAGTGATGTCAATGGCATGGGTTCTTTAGATGTTCTTTAGGCGCAGTGGTGGCCTAGTGGTTTGTGAAGCGAACTTGTAACAGGTGGGACTGGCAAGAGGTTGAGGTGGGAAAGTGAGAGCGACCGCTTGTCCTAGTCACCACCACTGTGGGCCCTTGAGCAAGGCCCTTAACCCCTGACTGCTCCCCAGGCGCTACACCACGGTAGCCCACTGCTCCTAGTATAGTAAGGTTAACTTTGAATAGGATGGGTCAAATGCAGAAAAGGAATCTCCCCAAGGGGATCAATAAAGGTTAGATTATTATTATTATTAGAATAAATTACATAATCAACACACACAGCATGGACTTTAAGCAGCCATGACAGCAAACATCCAACCTGCATGAAGGACTCTGAACAAGATGGTGAAACCAGACAAGATCCAGAGGTGTCTTTGTTTTAGATGCAGCAAGCAAAAAGACAGTTTTACTAGACTAGTTTAAAGAAATAATACCAATATAATAATAAACACATTTAATTAGTGAAATTCTTCACCAGTCTAAAGATAACAGGAAATGACTTGGTAGTAATCTCCAATCAGACTTACAGCTCCTTTGTGTTTGTGTCTGCGAGAGCCATTTTCATATCTACCCTTCTAGGTTGAATTATCTGCCATAGCAAAAACCATGCGGGGATTCTACTTTTGCATGGAATTTCGCTTTGAGGAAGTGTATTCCATAAAAAATTGCGATAGTGGGCCAGAAGAGAGCGTCCAAACCGAGTCTCAAACTGGCTTTATTATTTACAACGTGGACTCAGAGTGTTGTAAATTGCTCTTTAGAGTGTCTGCTCTCATGGCAAGGATCTAAATATACTTAACATGTTCTCACCAGAGAAAATACTGATCTGTGAACTAAATAACAGATCATATAAAACCTTAACCTTAAAAACATCTACGAGTAAGATTGCCAAGATTACACAGTGCGTCTAATAAGCATCACTGTAACGAAGAACATACAGCTGCATTAGTAGCGCTAGATCACTGTCATTTCTGGGATTTCTTTCCTTCATAAAGCGATATACTCTTTAAGCCAGCCGAGCTCACAAGAATTGGCATCATCGCTGCCAAAACATTACCTTGTTTCCAGGTTACATTCAATGAAAAATCTTGTGCGAGACAACAAAGGATAGAGAGACATGAAGAGAGCCAGAGCTGGGAACGAGAGCGAGAGAGAGAGAAAAATGGGCTTCCAAGGTATAGCAGGCTGCTTGCCAGATGCACTCTCGGCAGCTGGATAACAGATACAATGAAATTTTAGATGATTCTATAAATACCACTACCAGCTGCTTCCAGTTAATGTCAGATGATTATTTAAAAAAAAAAAAAAAGCGCCACAGATTAACTGTTTGTTATCAGATATTGAGCAATAATGTTCTTTTCTCCGGACAAACCAGGCCCAGTCTAGGGGGCACGGGGTGACAGAGAAATATACGAGCGCTTTAAACCGATCTGACAAGAAATGGATTAGAAGTATTTTCGCCTCATCCCCCCGGGTTACCGAGCTTTGTTTTTTTGTGTTGTCTTTCTTGTTGCATGAGTTTATGCTGAGTTTTACAAGGAATAATATGCGGAGGTCATGGATGCAGGGATTGACAGCATCTTTCACTGGTCTCCACACTGGATCCCTCCGGTGATCCCGAGGGGTTCTCCTGTTACCTGCTAATGCCTACCAGTCTCCCTGCCTTTGGGTTGAACATAACTTCCAGAGGATTTGAATTTCAAATTTTCTGCTATTTGTCTTCTGAGCTCAAAACTTGTCCAAAAAATGTCGAACATGCAAACAAATACTTCTCCTTCAATCCGGGAGCTGTGAAATCTGTGCACAATACAGCAACATTTGTAGAATAATGCAATCGATAATGCAATCCTTTGTGAATAATAATATAAGAAGTGATACGTTCCTTATATTCAGTTTTTGAGACGGTGTCAGAGGAGTGTTTTTGCAGTTGAGGATATTGTAAAATGTTCAATCCACATAAAAAGATGAGCAAATGCGTTGAAGAGAATAAAATATTAAGAATACATACAGCACCCTGGTTCATAACTAAACCCCTGAGCTTCAATATCTCTCACAAACCATCCAATCACTCAAAGTCAGATCCACATTTGGGCAGAGCCAGCTGAGCCAGCTTTCATTATTCCGTCACTGGATCATCTGTGAGCGCTGGAGTTGCCTACAGGCTCGATATGAGTGTCGCGTTTCACCTTCACCTGACAAAGCTGACAACAGGCTCCTGGGACAGGCATACCCAAAATGTCACTGTTTTGGCTGGCGCAAGCTGCAGGTAGACATGCTGGGGGAAAAAAACAAAACATGGGAATACAAATGAAATGCACTTCAGGCTGTGCTTCAGGAGTGAACAGCGAGCGTCTGTGTCCATTTTTTTCCCTATATAAATACCAGCCCTGCTGACATGTTCACATGCACACACGTTGCAATCCAGTTTGCAGAATTATGGTTTCCATTAGTGGAAGACATGCTAAGTGTCAAGGCCAAAAATCCACAGAGAAGCCACCCAGTTGATTGTGGTGATGTGGCCGCCTGGGCGAGGGGTGTGACTAATTTACCCAGAAAGTGACACGTCCTCATTGCACGCTGCGAAGCTCAAAATATTCCAATGACTCGTCTTCGTTTCACGCGAGTCTCCATTCATCATGATTTTACTTTTGCTCTTCATCTGCTTGATATTTTTGGTTGCTTTCATCTCGAAAACACACATAAATCAATTCATAAAACTTGTCAGATTCTCACTCGCTGAGATGAAAATACCTCGAGAACCAGCTATTTCACAGAATCCACCTTCATCATGGTGGCCACCTAAAACCCAGCATTACTGACAGTGTGCTGGAAGCCTGTGTCTGTGCGAATGTGCTAACATGATGTGGTTTTCTAGCTCAGTAAAAGCTCAGCTTCATGCAATTTGATTGATATTGGCTTGCAGCGCACAGTAACCCTCAAACGGCTGTGTGCAGACTTTTACCTCTGCCCCGCTCTCCACAGCTGTTTCCTGCCCCAAACTGCTGAAACAGTGGTGTAGCAGAACCCGAGGTGGGCCAACACAAACCAAAAGGCTCTCTGCCACACACGTGTACACAACACACACACAGTCGTAAGAGCTCCGACATCTCCACCAGACTGCTACTGGTCACCTTGCAGCACCTCCTGTTTGAGTTGGGTCATTTCCGCTCTCTGTCTGCTGAGGGAGGGTTCGGGAGGGACGAGGAGCGAACAAGGTCATGGCTTCCTCCCTTTAATCGCCTTCAACCTGCCTCTCACTCATACAAAACATGCAGAGAGAGACATGTTGAAAGCGTCCCTTTTTTTTCTCCTTTTACATCCAGAATCTGTGCACCAGTAGTGACTTTAAAAACCGCATATAAGTCCCATGTAGCACACTTGGTTAAATTCACATCTGGGCAAAACGAGGCCTTGTGAAACTGTGGGACTCATATAATTCTAAATAGGGGATCATGGCGGTATAAAGGGCTGAAAAACAGGCTTGTGACAGGAAGGTTGTTGGTTTTGCTTAGGAGTAGGAAAAATTCTTGAGTAATGGCAACGTACCCTTCAGCAAGAACTTACCTGATTCACTGGGAAGTTCCCAGATGTGCAGTGATGTTATTTTTAATGGTAGGAATGTAAGGCAAAGTGCTGATCACGTCCTTTTTGGATGGTAAAAATGCACATAAGACAGATACTAGAAAAGATAAAGTCCTTTTTGGCTGCTGAAAATATACAAATGGCAATTACTAGAGAACACATATTCTATAGCAGCTGGTGAAAAAACTGAGCTCAAAAGAGGAATTTGCTCACATAATCCTCAGAAAAACAACTTCAAACTTTACATTTTGCGGCATACTCACTGACTATTTACCCCTCCATCTCTGATGACAAAATCAAAACAAGTCTAGATGGAGGCTGTGTGTCGCCAGAGACTAAAACAACTGTTTAAAGACGATCCCAGAACGCAGACTGTTGAGGAGAGGAAAATTTTCTTGAGAAACACCAGACAACACTTCAAAGTGGTCCCAAATGAGCGGACTCATAAATGGTTTGCCCGTCAAGTGTGCTCAGCACAATCACTCTCTGGTAGCGAGGGCAGAGAAATGAGGCAAATTGTTTGTGACAATTAGGCCGATGCCAGATACTGCCCGCTATGGCCTGCGCTATCACTTGTCCCCATCAGCCAACTCTGTTTATCAGTAATTGCAATTTGGAAAGAACTCTGCGGCGATTAGGCCCAGGGAGTGGTCAGACAGAGAGCTCGCCCTGCCCTAAACAAGAGAGGAGTGTTTGGGTAGAGTCTGCACGAGGTCCCACTGAGAGAGAGAGCAGGGGGTTAAGAGAAAGTGTGAAAGGAAGGAAGGAAGGAAGGAAATAGGGAAGGAAGGGAGGAAGGAAGGCCAATATGCGGCAGTGACTTCGTCTACTTTGTTAAATACTATCTGATCTTTAACCCATCCTGTCTGATAAGGAAGCATTATTTTGCCACACTTAACTGAATTTTTTTTTTCTTTTTCTGGTTTTTTGAGCAGAATTTATGAAAACCACCTGCTAACCATGACTGATATGAGAATACTTTCTCCCCTTCCCATTTCTAACCGAAACTTTCCCCTCGATTTCACACGGTCACTCCGAAGGAATATGATGCATTGAAAATTTTAATTTATTTTCCGGAAATACCTTGAGTAATGTGAGCAATTACGTTTTTTGAAGATTTCATTTGGTTAATCCTGAAAATTAAACAGCAGGGCTATTTCATAATGACATTTTTAACTTGAGCTTCATCGGCGGGATTTAATTTGTGCGTGAGCGCCTTCAGGGCCTCAGAACTTTCAGCAAGCAACGTCTCTCAGGCATATTACTCTACTCCTTATTGCATTTACACAGTCTGACACACCCCTGCAGGCCAGAAACACAGACACAAACAGACGGACTGGCAGTATCAGAAGCAAAACAGGACCTTTCACAGACACTGCTCATGATAGTCCCCATAATCCTGCTGTGTTGTTCAAACCATCACAGCTCGGTTAAATATTTGAACATTACAGTTGGTCTTTGATACTGTTTAGTGAAACATAACACAAATACTGTAATCTGGCAGAGACAGAAAGAGGGAGTGACAGAGAAAGGCGGCGAGAAGCGGAATGAAAGTAGCATCTGCTGAAGCGATTGAACAGCCATGTACAGGCTACATACCATACTATCGCTCCATCTGCATATCACATCAAAAGCAGCCAATGTGGAATCCTGTATAGTGTTACCCAAATGCCCCAATGCTGTGCATTCATTTCATTTTTCTACTCATCCTTCCAAGTCCATTTTTTTTTCCTGTGAGGGATAGAGAACATTTAAGGGATTTGACTGACATCTAGTGGATGCATCTGGCAACTACACAAAGTTGTCATTTTCCTCACACTGCATGTTGATGTTGCAGTGCATTAGCACGACAGATGGTGCGAAACATGCTGGATGTGAGCGCTCGCTATCACAGTCTCAGGCTGTTTCATATCTAAAACCTGTTTTTATATATCTCTCCTCTCGCTTGTATCTGTCGAACACAGAATGCATACACAGATATAGAATTCTATACTATTTCCTGATGCTTCCTCACATATAGACACATATGCGACTGTGACTGCAATGTTTTACCATTATGGTATAAATATGAATAATAAATTCTGAGTATATAGGCACGTTCTGCAATTTGATTCCATATACACCGATCAGCCACAACATCATGACCACTGACGGGTGAAGTGAATAACATTGATAATATTGGTACTATGTGGTGTTCTGCTGGAAAACCTTGGATTTTGGCATCCGTGTTGATGAGACTTAGACACCCAAATAAACATTGTCCCAGAACAAGCACACTCCCTCATGCAAATGGCAATCCCAAATGTCACTGGCCTACCCCCACAGGAAAATGCACCCCGCCACATGGCAAAAACATCAATCAATCAGGAACATGTTGAGGAACATGACAATGGCCCAAGATGTTGATTTGACCTCCAAACTTCCTAGACCCCATTATGATCAAGCATCAACAGGATGCAGTGAAACAAGTTGGATTGACAGAGGCCCCACTGCACAAGCCAGAGTACCCAAAGGATCCACTGCCAACGTCCTGGTGCCAGACCCCATAGGACACCCTGAGAGGTC
>OMNN01024463.1:0-18029 GCA_900302755.1 Chromis chromis
TAAAATGCAGAGTTTTCTCTAATAATGTGCTCGATTCAGCCTCATTCCTCTCGTCCTTTTATTTTCAGTGTGACTTAGCTCCACCACCAGACCCGCAGACATCACACACACACACACACACACACACACACACACACACACACACACACACAAACAGCCTGCATGCGCTGTGGTGTCAAAATCTGGTTTGGCTCAAGGAATAACATTATGTAAACTGTCAAGAAATTAGGCCACCGTCTTCTGTCAACAGAAAGATGGAGAGGAGTTCTGTGGAGTCGAGAACATTAAGCTAATGGTTTCCACCCCGGGCCGCAGATTAAAACTATTACATGCAATAATCAAATGTCTTAAGTGTTCCTGCTGGAAATGGTAAAAGCTGTGGGTAAAATGACTGTTTCCCCAGCAGCCTCACTGCTCCCATCACTGTGGAGACGGTATGTGGTGTATCCAGGGCAGAACAGTGGTTAGAGCTGGAGAGATAACAGGCTCTCGTGTTTTCTAAAGCCTGAGCAGGATGTGTGGGTTAATTTCAGCGTTGGTTTGCTAATGCAGCAGCACCATCCACCCAGTCTGCTCTAATTTGCAACACATTCTTATCCAGAAAGAGATGACTCAGCGCTCTCCTTTGGGTGGAGACCCCTTGTAGTGTGATGTTTACTGACCCTGGCTCTGGCCTACATCTGCTCATTGTTCGGGACTGCTCCTGCTGTGGCGACTGATTTCTTATGCATATGTTTTCTGTGTGTCTTCGGCAGGGGGACTACTACTACGAGTACACGGAGTGCGACAGCAGAGGATCTCGGTGGAGAGTGGCTATTCCGCAGGAGCCTGGGGCCTGCACTGGACTACCAGATCCAGTACGAGGCACAGAGTGCAGTAAGTCGGAAATAACCGTGCCCGTGTGTCAGTGGAAAATAGTGACAGTTGATGCGTGTATGTCGCCATCTTATCAGTAGCTGGAATTTCCACCACTACAACCTGACTTTCTGGACTTCTACCAACCACAGATTAAATCTATAACCATAACCAAATAACCTCGAAGCAAAACACTGTCACATAATTTCTCTCTGATAATTTACCATACTGCAGCATCATTAGTGGTTCATGTTGTGGCCTAAAGTTATTATATGTGTCCAATGGGAGATCAAGGAACTGGCAGATGTTGCTGTAGCTCAAAGAATGCACAGGCGTTCACTGACAAACATGAACATGCGTCATCATGAGGAAATCTGTCCAAACAGAATTTCTTAGGAACGTTTAGGTAAAAAATACAGAAAGTTTAGTAGTTTTGAATGTTCTATAGAGGTAATCTTTGCAGGAGTTGTAAATGCTAATGTTTTTTTTTTAATGGTAGCAGATTTGCCAAGGGAAAATTGAGTCATAGGGGTTTTACCTTTTTTCCTTGTTGTTCTTCATGGACATCTGACTTGTAGTTAAAAGGGTCTTATTACGATGCAGTCAGGAAGATCCTTTGTTTGTTGTTGTTAGATTTATCTATAACCGGTTTGCCAAGTGCAGTGACAACACCAATTCACCAATAGCTCAGTTGAGATTATCACTGGTGAAATCTGTGTCCTTAAAGGTTCCTCAAAGAATAAGGTGCACAGGTGCTTTCTTTCCGACTATTTTCTAAGATTTTTTTAGTATTAGTACTTAGTTTTAGTACTGCATAAAATGGACACTATTCTGATTATACTATATATATATATTTACCTTCACCTAAACAACAAAATAGTTTCTTCCACATCATGTGCAGCCGTTTAGATACTCATGTTGCATACCAGTGCAAAGGTAACATGTTTTCACGGGGACAAAGAGCTCTTTTCACCCTTTTTGTTTCTTTCTTCCTCTTTAAACAAAAGTCACAGAGACAACACCAGACACTTACTTCCTCAAGATTCAAGATTCTTTATTGTCATGCACTATGTAACAATTTACATCATCACCAGTGATGAAATACTTAGTACTTAGTGCCAGCTCAACTTCACAATGCAATTTAAGGATTAAATATATATATAAAAAATAAAAAATAGAAATTAAAATAGAATAAGGTATTTACAACAAAACACATTAAGTAGTGCAAAATGAAAACACAGTAAGTAGTGCAAAAAAGAAGAAGGACCTTCACATTTGTAAGTGGCTAGTGCGTGTATGAGTGTAATTAATTAATTAATTCCTAATAGCTATTTGACTATAACTGTAACTATCTCACATAGTTACATTTATGTCAGCGCAAAAGTGTCTGCTATATTTACAATCAGATCATACCAGCAAAAGCCTATCAACAAATGTTACACAAATTGCATTCTACATCACATTCTTTTTGCGTTGGTTGCTTTGAAGCATTAAGAGGCATCACAATGTCATTAGACTATATCAGGTATGAGGAAAAGCCGGTGCTGTGCTGCAGAAACGCCATGGCTCAGTTGAAAAAGTGCAGAGACAGACACAGTGTGTAACAGGATGTAGGGATTAGGTTCCTCGATCACTAGGGGTACATTACACTGAATGCAGCGGTGATTTGCGTGACGATTTGTCTGTCATCTTTAGTCTGTTGTGTTTGATGTGAATGCTTTTTGCAGCAGCATGCAAAGACGGTTGGGAAATGACTTATTCAGTGCTATTCTTCGTCTTTCCTTCTCTGTGTATCTCTCTTACCGTGTCCCCCAGCATTCTCGTGCAAAGCTGGGGAGTTCCTGGAGATGTCAGCTCAGGAGTGCACTCAGTGTGCAGCAGGAAGCTACTCCCTCGGCAGTGGCATCCGCTTCGACCAATGGGATACCATGCCTGCTGGATTTAGTAGCCTGGCAACATCGCTGGAAAACAGTCCCAGAGGAGATGACAGATTGACCTGCAACAGGTAAAGGAGCAAGACATAAAAAATCCTGAAAGTGTGATTATAAATGAGATGAAAATAATTTGACATATTCTTCCTTTGCAGTTCTTCCTGGGTGCCTCAGGGAAACTATCTGGAGTCCAATAGGGATGAATGCACGGTTTCTCTCATCTATGCTGTGCATCTGAAAAAACTGGGCTCTGTCAGCTTTGAGTACCAGTATCCAGACAACAACTTGCTGTTTGAGTTCTTTGTGAGTATCACACATTCGTTGGTATACTGCCAGGAAGATAGTATACACTTGTTAGTTAGTCCAATATACACCAATGAGCCACAAACGTTATGACCACTGACAGGTGAAGTGACTAACATTGATCATATTGGTACTATGTGGTGTTCTGCTGGAAAACCTTGGATTCTGGCATCCGTGTTGATGACAAATAAACATTGTCCCAGAACAAGCACACTCCCTCATGTCACTGGCCTACCCCCGCAGGAAAATGCACCCCACCACATGGCAAAAACATCAAACTGTCAGGAACATCTTGAGGAACATGACAATCGCCAAAGATGTTGATTTGACCTCCAAACTTCTTACACCCCATTCTGATCAAGCATCAACAGGATGCAGTAGAACAAGTTTGATTGATAGAGGCCCCACTACACAAGCCAGAGTACCCAAAGCATCCACTGCCAACGTCCTGGTGCCAGACCCCATAGGACACCTTGAGAGGTCCTCTTGTCCATGCCCAGTGGTTCAGAGCATTTTTGACCACATAAGGGCGACCGACACAGTATTAGGCAGGTGGTCATAATATTATGCCTGATCGGTGTATATCTGCTAAGTGTGTAATGGTTTGTTTTTGTATATACTTTGTCAGAAATACCCCCAATCACACTATGGACACAAGCATATCTGTTATGTTTTATTTATGCCAGATCTCACTCCAATACATAATTACAGTACATACTATACTTTATTGTGCAGCTGATACTGTATATCTTAAAAGAGCATCTTTCCAAAAAAAATTTCTGTATAGACAAAAGGTCACATCAGCACAATGGATTTTTGTCCTGTGTATCAGTGCACGAGTATATATGATTCATACTGTAAAAGAGGAGAGAGTTTCATCTGACGCATACCGTTAATCTGAGTGTGTTCAGATCCAGAACGACCAGTGTCAGGAGATGGATCAGTCTGCTGATACGAAGTGGCTCAAGCTCACCAATCACGGCGAATGGGCAAACCACACGGTAAATGTTTCACACCGTAAAATGAGCAGTAGACACAGAGGACAGATCTTTGGCAGCTGGCCTCCGTCTTCTAAAATAAATGTATTGTGCAGCGACCAATGGGTGGATACGAGCAGGAAGCCTTTTAGTGTGCAGAAAGAGCCTGGCATTGCTTATTGTTGTCCCCAGTAACTTTCCACTATAAAATGATTTTCTATGTGAATTTAGTTTAGTTCCTGTACTGTCAGCTAAAATACATTTATTTGCATAGTTAGGAGGAGTTTGGGGTATGTGGATCTTCTTAAAGTAATATAATATCTTTTGTTTTCTCTAGATTATGGTCTTACTTATTGCAAAGTGTTTTTGTGGAATCAAAAGTTTTTTTTATATACTAATCAAATTAGGCTTGAGCTTAGTGTTGTCTGTTAGTTGAGTACACTATTATACTCTTGATGCATCTTGAATTAATAAATTGAAATAAAACATGAATTCATTTATGTGACATGTCTTATGCAGTAAAGCATCTTTCATAAAAGTTACTGCTTCACTGCTTCCTGTTGTGGCTTTTATTTTTAGAGTATTCATTGTGCAGCTTTATGCTTTATACTTGTGACTGTATACAGTAAAGGCCTAGCTTTTGACGTGATTTTCAGACGGCATATCTCATTTACTGAAACTACATGAGGTAATTCTAGACTGTTTCCCCTTATCTCCTACTGTGGGTTTGTTCATGCTAAACTTTGTGTCTTCTAGGTAAACCTGAAATCTGGCACCAACATTCTTTACTGGAGGACTGGAGGCATTTTGATGGGGAGCAAAGTCGTAAAGCCTGTTTTGCTGAAAAATGTTCAAATTGAAGGTCAGTCACACATTTTCCTTCTCCTTTCTTCCTTGTCTCATTTTAGACGATGACTAACAAACACATCACTCAAGCATTTATTCCAATTTTTGCTGTTTATTTACCTTCATGCATCACTTCCTTCTTGCAGGTGTTGCCTACACATCAGAGTGTTTCCCATGTAAACCAGGGTCTTTCAGTCGAGTCCCAGGCTCCTCCACGTGTGAACCTTGTCCTCGGGACACGTACTCTAACCATGGAGCCAGCTCCTGCACCCCCTGTAACACCGGCACTCACTATGCAGGTATGGGTAGAAATATTTTGAAGGTAATTTGATCCTACGTTGAACCTGTAGTGCAACATCATGAAACTGCGCTGCAGTATTGAGTGAAGCCTAATTGCAATCAGTGCTGCTCACAGTAGCACATAACACGTTCAAAGGATACAGAGAGAGCGTGTCCTATTTTCAGCCACATTAGTCGAACTTTAGAAGAAGAACCGTGCTTGTTAGTTCAGCGCTGTGAGCTGATATGATCGCAAGAGAACAGCAGGCAGAATACTTTGCGTTTTGTAAAGCTCCTATATTACCTAAATTTCTAACTTTTGTGTTGTGTGTTATTTTTTAGGGGTAAAAGCAAACTCCATAATCTTTTTCTCTACATGGATTTACTTTAATACATCTCAGTATATAAGGAAAGCAATTTATTAGCCAAAATAGAAGATAGTGAATGTTATTTAGTATAACCACAATCTGACATACAGCAGTTCTAATAAAAATATATAGTGTTAAATGTTGCTGTAAATACATGTAATGTTTAATAAAGTCATTCAGAAGTGTCTCCAAAAGTCTGGAACATTCAGAACATTTTACATATTTAATTTAGTACACCTATTTATGCATATTGTATGACCTTTGCTTCACCGTTGTGTTTTTTCAGCACAGGTCCTGCTAGGACTGTCTTCTTTAAAAGCAAACAGAAATAGAAATGATAATTTTTACCTTCCTTTTATTTCTTTGCTTCCATTTGCATCTTGTCTCGCACAGCTGTTTGCTTTATTTGATTGTAATTTGAAAAGTTTCATTTGGATTCATGTGTTTTAATGATTTGGTTTGATGTCTTTAATCTGAAGTGTTTTGTCTTTGAGAGAGGTTATTATTAATTGAAGTACTGTAGTATTTGAGGGATTCTGGGTAAATGATAACATATTTATTCATTCATTCATTAATTTTCTGCTTTGCTAATATAATTTTATTTTCCACTATTGCCACATTTTTTCTAAGCCGAGGGATCAGCTATGTGTAAGGAGAGACCTCCATGTTCCAAGAAGGACTATTTCCAGATCCACACAGCGTGTGACCATGACGGAAAGGTGAGAGAAAAGAAGCTATCTTTAAATTAAATACCCTGAGGAGAGTCATGCTGTAATCACAGTTTGTGCTGCGTTTCACCACTCTATTCCTCCGTCTCTGTAATTTCAGACGCAGATCGTATATAAGTGGATTGAACCCAAGATCTGTCTTGAGGGTGTGACCGGAGCCGAGACATTACCTCCGGGTGGAGAACGGGAGCCCTGCCCCCCCTGTAACCCCGGTTTCTATAACAATGACACAGCCATCTGCTCACCTTGTCCACCTGGGACGTATTCTGATGGGATGAAACGTACTGAACACTCAATTGTTTTATCGTTCATTCCTCCATGCTGTCTTTCATGCAGTTGTTTTTGTTAACTGTGTTTTTCACTGTGTTTGTCCTGCAGCATGTCAGCAGTGTCCCGCAGGCACGGAGCCCACCCTGGGTTATGAGTATAAATGGTGGAATATTCTTCCCTCTAACATGAAGACCTCGTGTTTCAATGTGGGCAACTCCAAATGTGACAGTATGAATGGTGGGTGCTTTTGGGATGATGTTTCCAGTAGTTGTTTCTCTCTTTATTTTGGTGTTTGATAAACATGAAGCTACCCCTTACAAAAGCAAAACATTTGCAGCAGATTTGTGGCAAATTTGTTGGTGATTTGTAGCAAAGATATTAGCCTGCCAAAATTCTGCTATTGTTGGCACACTTTCAGCGACATTCTGGCAATAAATTTGAAGAAGTAAGAAGTTCGCTACTACCAGCAAACACATTCACTGTTGGTTGGTGACCTTTTTTTTTTTTTTACCACTTTACTTTTAACAGCCTTCTGCTAACAAGTTTGCCATAAACATCTCAGTTTATGTTTGACATATCCAACATGTCTAGTAATGGTTTCTGACAGACAGTTGTAGTTAAAAATTGGCAATGAGGGGTAGGGTTAGAGTATGTTTTCATGTGCTAGTTAGATTTATGAGCAAATTTCCAGTGAACCTCCGGCTGACTTGGTGGAAATCTTATTGCAGGTTTGCTGGAATGTTCACTGTTTGTAGCAAGTTTGTAGCAAAATAAGATTTTATGTAGTTTAAAAAACAATCTTTAGACACAACAAGAGACGAAGGTTGTAGTGTTGAACTGGCTGGTCGGATGTTCGCCTTGTGCCTACATGGGTTTCCTCTGGGTGCTCTGACTTCCTTCTATAGTTTAAAGTTAAAGGATGACTCTAAATTGCCCATAAGTGTGAATGTGAGCACGATTTGTTGTGTCTCTTTATATGTTGGTCCTGCGATAGAATAGATCCTCTGAAGGATGAAGCAGGTATAGTCCTGTGGATGAAATTTTCCACAATGTTAGCCAGAATCCCATGGCAAGTTTACCACAAGTCTAATTTGCATATGAAAATATGACCTTGCTGCAGATTTGCCGCAGCATTGACAAAGGTTAACCATAACTCTTTACCAGAAACCAAAAGGTTTTTGTAAGGGACCATATGCAGACAATTAACTTAGAAAAACAAAACAACAAGCTTTGCTAAAGCTCATTTATCAGGCTAATTATCTGGAAACAGGAGAAAACAGCCTCAAAGTAGATATAATATGTGTATTTTGTAGCTTTTCTCCCCTGTTTTCAGTGTTTGGGAAGTTAAACTAAACAGATTCTAACTTTATTACCCTTCTGATCTAAGAAAGTGAATGCCAAATTGTTCCTTTAATGTAAATTTCCAAGTTAATCCAGTTATTGTTACCTGAATGCATATATTGCTTGAGGTGTTTGAGTGATGTGGGTCTGCCCTCTCCTTCAGGCTGGGAGGTGGCACGTGATCACATCCAGAGTGGTGCAGGAAGCTCAGATAATGACTACCTCATCCTCAACATCCATGTTCCGGGCTTCAAGTAAGTACAGTCATGTTGAGTTTTTCATTTTTAATCACTCTTGTCACTGAGCTGCCTGTTTCTTTCTGCTGCGAGTAATTCCACTCTTCTCTCTTCACTTCTCCCTGCTGCATCGGCTGTCAGGCTCCCTACTTCAGTGTCGAGCCATTCAGGGACAGAATTTGGTCGCATCACTTTTGAATTTGAAACTTTGTGTTCAGCCGACTGTGAGCTCTACTTCATGATGGTGAGATTTTTGCTTTGTTTTGTTTGCTGCTGTGTACATTTAGATGTTTGGGGGGAGAAATCTGATTAATAAATCCTTTAGGATGTAAACAGGAAGAGCACTACGGTGGTGGAGTCATGGGAGAGAACGAAGACGAGACAGACCTACACACACATCATGACGAAGAACGCTTCGGTTTCCTATACATGGGCTTTCCAGAGAACTAACCAGCCTTCAGATGTAAGTATAAATACCCACTTAGAGACAGATGTTTGACTACTTTCAACTTCACATTAGGGCTGTCAGCATATATTTACTTATCATGAAGTGCTTTACATTGATTTTCCTTACATATCATATCTACAGTAACAATATAAAACTGACAATGCCACTGTATATGTCATCATTACCAAATTCATAAAATACCATGAAAAACTGTGATTAGCAGAAGTAAGACATGTTATTTAGTCGCTCTCCAAGTGTTGATTAAACCCCTAAAAACTTATCTCAGTATATCAAGATTACATATTTAGAAGGTTGTTTCAGTCACTGCAGCTCGATCACACCAGCTCACCTATCATTCTGCTCAAACACTGTAAAATTACTCTACGATACACAATGGCAAGTTGTAACATGGGAATAATTCAGCCACACCTGTTTGAATCCGAAACTGATTCTCAAGAAGAATAGTTACACGGAAATCCCCACCCTACAAGCTGAAAAACCCTGACTATCCAAATCTGTGTTTTAAGCCAGAACTGCTCAGCTGTGGCATTTAATGCCTATAAAAAACCTATTTTGACATGTTAACAAGGTTAAAATGTTGATTTCACTTTTGTTTATATTATGTCGTAATTTATGCAGTAGCTGATGGATGTGCAGTGGCTGTTTGAACTGTAATTCCACCGACGCAGTATTTTGCCTCTCAGTGCTTAATATGATCAGGAAACCCGACATGCCCTCTGGGTGAACTGTGTTTTTTTTTCTTTTTTTCGTCTTCGGTCCATAAAAACTAACAGGCTTTGAAAAACTTCCTGACAGTTTTATCATCCTCGTTCAGCCATATAAATCTGCTCCACACTAGGTACACCAAGCACTCCCTTCTGTTTGGTTTCAAAGATTATTTCTGAAGTGTTTAAACTGAGCTACAAACTAAACAAGCTGCTTTATCACTGTGCTCACACAGTATCTTGCATAATTTGTGAACAGCGGAGAAAAGCATTTTTTTTATGGACAGGGAATCCCTGGCAGTAGTACAGGTGCAGCTCGACTCATTAACTAGCTATTTTAAATCATCAGTTTATATAGAATGTGGGAAATTAAAGTGAGGGCAGAGCTTCATCAGAGCTTCTGCAAAAACATTTATTTAGATTTTAATAAACCTTCTTAAACTCTGCAGCACACAAAGTTCATTCTGTACGTCTTTTCCCTTCAGATACGTCGGTATGTCAACGACGTGGCGCGAATCTACTCCATCTCGGTGAGTAATGCCATAGATGGGGTGTCCTCTGGGTGTCGGGTTTGCGCCCTCAGCACCCAACCCTCCAGCTCCGCCTGTGTGCCGTGTCCGCCTGGGCATTACATAGACACGCTCACCAGCACGTGCTCAGAGTGTCCACGTAACACGTACCTCGTCCCTCATGCCGCTCCGAGCTCCAATGCCTGCAAACCCTGTGGACCAGCCAGCAAGAGCGACAAGGTTTGTTGCTCGGAAAGGAATCAAGCTAATCCTTGTATTCAATACCTCTTTAAGACAATCCACCATATGCTTGCGTTTGTGTTTTCCAGGACCACAGTCTATGCTACAGTGACTGTCACTTCACTCACACAGAGGGAAACGCCACTCTCACCTTTGACTTCAGCCACCTTGGGTCCGTGGGAACGCTGATGAACGGTCCGAGCTTCACCTCCAAAGGAACCAAGTACTTCCACCAGTTCAACATCAGTCTGTGTGGAGGACAGGTGTGCAAAGATGAAAACAGGCACACGCAGAAATTAATCATTTTAAAGGTTTTAGTGCACAAATGAAATGCCCTTGCTATTGGCTCCTTTTTCTTTATTTAAGGGTCAGTTGGCAGTATGTACGGATAATGTGACAGACCTATCCATCACCGACTCCCAGAGAGAGAAAGGCGAAGGGCCCAGCGCTGTCAAGACCTTCATCTGTCAGTCGACAATAATCCCAGCCAGTGGACGAGGCTTCCACACAGCACTCTCCTCGCAGTCCATTAACCTGGCTGACACATTCCTTGGTTAGTAACATGCAGACAGTGGAGAACTGAATTTTTTTTATTACACTTCTGTTTTTACTTGAAAAGATAAAAAGTAAAGATATAATGAAAAGTAAAAGGTCTGTTCTTCTGGGGTCATGTTGGTCTTTTAATGTTAAATTACAGAAACAAGAAAATTAAAGATGCTTTGATTTAACATGCATATATTATTAAATAAATCTCTCTTGGTATGTTATTAACAGGAGCCACTGTAGATGATAATCTTGATGGAATAAGGGCTGGACCGGAGATGTATCCCCAGACCTCTAAGAAAGTCCCTGATGTCAACTTCTTCTACAGGTATCTCTATCATTTCAGACATTTTTCAAGTTAAAAAAAAAACCCAACTAAACTGTGCTGTAAGGTTCTTGCTTTCTGTGTTCATGTCGTCAAGGTCCTTGGAGGCAACCTCGTCTTGCGAGGCTGGTCGGAGCGCAGTGGTGACACTTCGCTGTAACCCAGTGAAGAGCACTAAAGGAGAGCTCTCAGTTCCCAGGTATTCTAGCACTGTCTTGTCTTGTGGTCAGTTTTACTAATATCACACCAGGATTTTTTATCTATGCTATGACAGGGTGTAGAAGTAACAAATTCTGCCTTTGGATATTTCAGTCGGTGCCCTGCAGGAACCTGCGACGGCTGCACCTTTTATTTCTTATGGGAGAGCTCCGGGGCTTGTCCTACATGCACAGAGAGAGACTACCATCAGATAGAGGGAGTCTGCAAGGGAGGACACCAGGTGTGTGTAGAATTTATTTGCTAAGTGCTGTGAATTGTTTGTTTTGGCTTGTTACTAAAGCACATTGACTTTGAAATAAGACAATACGTTGACTTTCAGCTTTAATTTGCGGCTGTTTACACCCACATCCATTGTGTAGAAATTAAATCCTACTTTATACCCAGCCGAGCATGACAGTGGTTAAAATTCCAGCACTGTTCACCTAATATGGATGCTAACACCCTTTGAAAACTGTAAGTCAGCACTTTAACAGGCTTTGTTTCACTTGAAATGCAGCCAAAACTAAGAAAAGTGTATGTTCTGTCCCGTTCTTATTTAAAGCTGTATGTGTTCGCTTGTCCTCAGGACTTGCTGTATGTGTGGACTGAACCGAAGCTGTGCATGGGAGGTGTCACCTTGCCAGAAAAGAAAACATTGCCGTGTGAGGGAATGGAGTTCTGGGTACGGCTTGGTGCAGGCATGGGAGCTTTCACTGCAGTGCTGCTGGTCTCCCTCACCTGCTACTTCTGGAAGAAGAACAAACGGTACCATTAGGTTTTCCCTTTATGCCTCCTTCCATCTTTTTCTTCTTCCTTCATTCCATCTTAATCCCTGTTCATCTTCTTCCCCTCCTGCCTTATTGTTCTCCTCTCTCTAAACCTCTTCCTCTTTGTCTTAACTGCCTTAACTTTTGTTTGTGCTTCCTTACTCATTTTTATGCCTCTGCACGGCTGACAGCTGCGGTGGGAGACAATATGTTTTCAGGTTGTCTGCTCATCCCTCCCTCCATCTGTCTGTTTGTCTTATTCTCGTCAAAGTGATGTCTCGCCTTGAATTTCTTTCAGTTTGAAACAAATTCCCACTTGGACTCTAAAATGATCAGATTTTGTTGATCAAAACATGATTTTGACCATAATATAGCTTGTGAATGTGATATATAAAGAACAAAAATTTCTTTAAAATTAGGCACAAATATTCATTTGAAATAAACGATGAACTGATTCGATTTTGGAGGTCAAAGGTCACTGTAGCCTCAGAAAACATGCTTTTTGCCATAGGTCAAGAATCCATTCATCCATTATCTATACACCGCTTAATCCTCTGTAGGGTAGCAGGGGGGCTGGAGCCTATCCCAGCCGACTCAGGGTGAAGGCAGGGGACACCCTGGACAGGTCGTCAGTCTATCACAGGACTACACACATAGAGAGACGGACAACCAAGCACACTCACATTCACACCTACGGACAATTTAGAATCACCAGTTAACCTCATGTTAACCGCATGTTTTTGAACTGGCTGTGAGGTGACGGTGCTAACAACTGAGCCACCGTGCAGCCCTAAGTCAAGAATTAATTAGCTAATTATGGCAAAATTTCACACAAATGTCCAAAAGGATAAAATGATGAAGTGATGACATTTTATATCCAAAAGATCAACGGTCATAATGTTCTGATAATAATTTACCGGCATAACTCAGGAACAGATTCAGAGATGGATGTAAACAGCAACTTAAATAGTTGATGGAGGCATTTACCCGCAAGGCAGTCGTTCTCATGTTCTTACATTTCCTATTCTTCCCTTTTTTCCTGCTTTCTCTCTTTTTCTCTCTCTCTTCTCCAAACTCACTCTTCATCGCATCCCAGTTTTTGTCAGTATTCATGTGGACATCATACATCTCCTTGTATATTCCTGCGGTATTGATTCTGTCGCTTGTCTCTGCCAGGTTGGAGTACAAGTACTCGCGTTTGGTGATGTCTGCTAATAAGGAGTGTGAAATGCCAGTGGCTGACAGCTGTGCCGTGATGGAGGGAGAGAACGAAGGAGACATGGACGATGAAGTCGTGTACACAAAACCTTCTCTACTCGGCAAACTCAAAGCCATAGCATCCAAGGTAGGAGTTCACAGCATCAGCGTGCTGTTAAAGTAAGAAAATCTCATTGTGCTGAAAGTGTCTAAAATAAATGTGTTTGCTTCTGGTTTCAGGGAAACGGAGAGAACTACGAAAACGTGCAGCTGAACTCATCTCATTCCAAAGCACTGGTCTGGAGCTAGAATGGACCCTCAAGAGGCTTTTCCACTGAGTGACCCCTTTAACAAACCACCCCCTTTATGAGCTTTGGTACCTGGAATACCAACTGTGTGTACAGACATGCATATACAGACACACATCATGCTCCTAGACCCAGGTTCAGAGACGTCACGCAAACACGGTGGCCTTAAAGCTCGGTACGACAGAGCCGTCCATATCAAAGCATAGTACTGTGAAGCAGGTGTGTATGACACACTTCCTGGTCATTTTCTGATCCAAACTGATGTCAGAAAAGGTTGTTAGAAGAGCTCAGGGTAAGACAAGGACCTATATGAGATGTTCTCTTTTGGTTATATTTATTTGACTCTGTGTATTGTCTAATATTTGTTACACAGCCGTGGTGTATTTTGCCATCAGGATCACATTGGTTAGTGTGTTGCCATCTCCCATAGACACGTACACAGATTGGTTTATTCTGGCCATGCAAAACCCAAATCTTCACATCTGTTTTTTTGTTTTGTATTTTGCTTTGTTGAAACCTTTGTACAGTAACATGAACATGTACATGCCATATTATGCTGTTGAGGTTGTGGTGTTGACTGTCGATGTACGTCAAATAAATTATGATGTATTTATGTATAAGTGGACTCAGTTTGATTGATTATCTTGTCAACTGACTCTTTAGAGAAATCCACATAAGGGCTCGGAGACAGAGAGGTGTGACTGGCACTGAAGGTGAAAAAAGAAAGACCGAAAGCAATTCAATTCAAAGGTCGAATATTTCTGAATGGTACACTCAAAATCTGATCTTTTGCTTGGAACCGAAAGTGTGCTAGTCACTCTGGACAATTCAGAGAACTGTGTGCAGTTTTTTTCTCATGATGTAACGGTTTTACATTTATCAGGCTTTCATTTAGGAAAAATAAAGATTACTTTGTTACGCTGATAAAGATATTGCTTCACTTAAATCATAAGGCTAAGTTAGAATGAGAATTTTAAAGAATTAGACAAAAATAAATGTGTGCAGCAGCTGATTGGCAGAATCTGACCAACTCAATTTCTTTGAGCTTTCTTGAAGGCTGGATGAAGCTTTCATAATTTTAGGCTCATTATTTAATGTAACATGTTCACTACTTTGGGAGTAACAGTATAGTTTTGAAAACTTTTCCTAATTAAATTGAAAGAGCACTTTGATTTGGTGGCATCTAGCGGTGAGGTTGCAGATTGCAACCAGATGAATACCTCTGTGCTCATCTTCCCAGTTATCAGCGTGTAGGAGAACCTAAGGTGGCTGCTAAAAATGTGAAACATCTCTCTAAAGCCAATTCTTTGTCTTTTCTTGGCTACTGTAGAAACGATTAATTTTCAGGTGATTATACACCAATAAAAACAAAATTATGAATATGATATTCAATTTCTGCGAATAGATCCCCCTAAATCTTACACACTGGACCATTATTGTAGACATGAAATGAATGTCCATCATCTCTCAAAGTTTTGTTTTGTTTTGTGACCCAAATCCTTCAGTACTTCAAACCTCTCTGTCACTTTGCTTGCAGAACTATTCCATCAAACTGGTCAGGTTTGGCCTGTGAAATGCCAGTGGCCTAAGAAGAGCTAACCCCTGATATAACATCCTACTGACCGAGGGCACAGCAGTTTAGTACTATTCTAACATGATGTATTATTTTCAGAATGATCACAACACAGTCCACCAGTGTTCGAAGTGACAACTTTTTAAGGAGTTTCTTGTACTTGAAAACATGTGACCTGATACACAACATGTGGATGTTATATCCTTTTATATAGTTTAAGTGTAAAAGTGTTTTCAGTTAAATGGAAAAATTATTTTAAAAAATAAAAATCATCAACAAACTATGATTAGTTTAACTTCAGGTTCTCTCTTCCAAGTCTGAGCAGCACTTTAGGTGTGAATATTTTGATGATGCATTAAATCATATCAATCAGGGATGAAAAGGTGATACTATCTGTCTATTTTCACTTGTCCCACTGTGGCCTCAAGTTACTTTAAATCTATTTGAAAAGAATTGAAGCTGTCTTTCTTTGGAAGGGGTTTTCCTAACATCACAATATGTAAATTCATATTAAATATATTTAGTTTCGTTAAGTCCTGGTGGCTCCAAGGCCTGACATTGCCCAGGGCTTTACTGGCTTTCATTGAATTGTCCTGCAGAGGGCAGCAAATAATAGAGAGGTAACTTCTCACTTTGCTCACTTAGATGTCCTGTTAGATATTTGCGGGGTTTACAATTACAAATGGTCAATACTTATGTCTGAAAACAAATCTACAACTGGTCTATTAAGCATGCTTGCATATGCGTGCTTAATAGTAGTGCAATGAGCTGCGATAACCACCAGAGGGGGATAATTGCAAGGCTACAAGAAAGGTCAGTATGCAGTTCTGAATAAGTAGATGTTATGGAAAGTCTAATGTAATCATCAAATAATCTGATGTGTTCCTTACTTTTTTTTTTTTTTTAGAAAAAAATAACTGCAAACATTGACCCATCTTTGTATTTATTTATTTTTTCTTTCTTTCTTTACTTCTCCACTTCGATCTGTCTAGACCTTTTTTGTCTTTCTTTCTTATAGTTTTAATTTTATTAATTTTGGCTTTCAGTCTTCCTCAGTTGAAGACACTGAGCCTTTACACTGGAATGTATTGTCCTAAAGCAGGGAGCACTCCAGTAGATGGTTTAATTGGAGTGCCATCACTTAGAGAACAGATGAGGCAAAGTGTTAGAGCCATCTTTCAGCATTTGCCAGCACACACTATGAATAGAGCCCGTGTGTGTGGAAGTGGTGGTGAGGGGCTGTTAACGCCGCTGAGGAGACAAATCTATCTACGACTGAGCTGAACATTTTCGCAGCGATTTACAGACACGCAGGCCCACTGAGCTACATTTTTATGATCAGACCAGACAGAAAGATGAGCAGACGAGACCATCGCTTTGCTTGTTGTTATTTATTATGATGTCATCACAGCCTCTTTATTGCACATATCATAAACACGGAACTATTGCTTTGTGATGGGCCAGTTCCAGAGTTCAGCTTGACCTCGGGTTCATTTTGCCTGCAGAGATCTTGTGTTGTTTCAAAGCCGAGAGGCCAAGGACACATTCTGTTATATAGCGGGGGCTATAGCACAGAGACCTTTGGAGAGCACATGGCAGTTGGCAGAGGCTGAATAGAGGAGCAATGTCTGTATGGTGGATGGCAGTTTGAAAAGGATAGTCATGAATAAAGCCAATTAAGGAAGCTTCCAGAGAGAGTTACTGGATACATCCGATGATAACTCAGAAAGGTGATGCTTTAAAAAAAAAAATAAAAATTTAAGTAATGCATTTTCTTTGCATCTAAACTCCAATTTCATTTTCCCACACACTCTCCAAATCCTTTATCTAACATCCCCTTATCCCTGTTCCAACCTCCTCAAGGCCGCCTCGGTGGCATGTGCTGCAGTGGGCACCCAGATCTAAGTGCCTCAGTTCAAGTGTGAGCTTCCAGTCTGTCGGTCTGGCTTAGGTGGTCTTGGCTGAGACTGACTCCGCTGCAAGTTTCACACATTGGAGAAAAGTCCTGAGGTGGACCTTTGTCCACCTCAGGACCTTTGTCCTGAGGTGGACAAAGGTGGCGAGGGAAAGGTGGAAGGGGGGAGGCGGGTTGTGAGAGAGAGGGTCAGAGGGAGAATATGGGACTCTTGTCCGAGTCTAGTCCCCGGACTAAATGAGAGGAGAATCAGGGTTAAGTGCTCTATTTGTGCGGCCATTAAAAGCCAGGACTAGAGTACAGGGCCTTGCTAAGCCAAATCTCATCAGTCACTGCCAATTTGAATCAGGACCAGCTACCCGTTTTTCCTCTTTCTATTCCTCTTCTCTCGGCCACTCCTCACCCCTCCTCCCACCCTCCTCTTCATGCAGACAAATAGACATTCCAGCAGCGGATGTGGTGGTGGTTGTCCATAGCAACCTGCCATGCAGGGTGTATCTTGTGGGAGCAGGACCACTGAGTGAATGGCTAAGCCTTCTTCTAACAAAGACTGTGAATCTCTGAGATGCTTTGAGCTTCCATAGAAGCGCTGTGACTTCTGGGCTGTGGGAGTGCTTTACATAATCCAGCAGCAGCTTCCCTCTGCTCTGCCACATCGCTCGCTCCTGCTGCTCTCTGCACCTAACACACACGCCCCAATGTAGGTCGGCTCATCTTGGCGCATCCTCTGAAATTCTTTCAATCCATCATTCAGTGTGATAATCACAGGGTGCTGTTGGAGAGCGGCTGTGCAAAGGTGTAGACCAGTCAAGGGATGAATGTTCAACAGATCTGTCCGTATCTACTGAATTTTAACATGGAGAAAATAGACTTAAAATGCTCGTCTGGGGCAGCAAATAAGTGATTCCGATCACATCTTTTGCTGAAAACATCAATTGTAACAGTCACACTTTATTTTAGACAGCATATTATATGTAAACATTTAAGATCAGTTTATTAAAAATCTAACATTCTAAATGCAATAAATTATTGCATGTGTCCCCTCTTTAAAATGAAAAATGCTAAATTAGGCCACTAATTAGGCTATTTAAATTTTCTTATAACAGCTTTATTCACGTTTTTTTTTTTTTTTTTTTTTTTTTTATTC
>OMNN01024463.1:18049-29900 GCA_900302755.1 Chromis chromis
CATTTATTCCACCTCCTCATAATTGTCATCCAGCAGAGCAATATTTTCAGCCACAAACGGAGAGTTTGATGTGTATGGATGTTTTGATAAATTTTTATGTATGTTATGCATTTGAGTTCTGCTCTAACATTCTTTTGTTAGCTGGGATCTGCCAGCAGCTGACACTGTGTGCTCTGCTTCCTCTCGTGAGCCTCTCTGGGACTACCAAAGCCAGCTGCTCCACTGTGGCTCTCAACGTCAACACATTTAACACAGACATGTAAACTGCACACTTCAATAAGTCAGCGAGCCAATGACTTCATCTTAATGGTATATGAGCTTCTCTTCCTTTCCCTTCTTTTATTGGAGCTGCTAAGCTGTAAAAAGTAAAACGCGTTTGATGGGTGTATATCAGGAATATCCATTTCACTTTTTTAATAACAGACTGGAGAAAGAAGGGCGGTAGAGAAAGTCATTTTAACCTAGGGATGTCGCAAAGTCACTGTTCCAATACTTCAGGTAAACAATCAATGGTAGAAGGCTTGGTAGGGAATATAACTAACTGGCATAGTGTTGCCCTGAAGCATGTACTCTACATTGAGTCCACTTTTACATTTACCAAACAAGGATTTGTAGCTGGTAATGCAAAACTGATCTCTTGCAACCTCTACCTGGAGCTCTATCAAACATACATTAAGGCACATAGCCATATTCAAAACACCACCACATACTGTATCTATGGGGCACAAAAACATAAGCTACCACTCCCCTGTAGTTGGAAAAATCCAACACGTGTTCAGCAAAGCAGACTATTTTCCTTCATTAGTGTTTGAGTTACTTAAAGTTCATAATTCCAGGGTAAGAAACCGATTTGTTTTTGTTGACAGAACTGCTGCAGTACCGTCTGCGTCGACAGTTTTGAGGCAAAAGAAATGCATTTTGTTGCACTTTATTTTTTCAGCCCTGCTATTAGTTATTATTAGCAATCCATTACAGCGATCCTTCAAAGAAACAGCAGCTTAAGAGTGGGAGTGAAACGCTGTTGCTTTGGTGAACACATGTGTGGAACTATGGCCATTTAGATAAAGGGATTTCATGATTAGAAATAGAAAAAAATGAACATTTGTATCAAAAGCAAAACATATTTTCCTGCAAAAAACAGCCACAATAAGGTTCTTATACAGATCTAGGATGCAAAGCACATCTATCAAGATGTGAATAGTTGAATTCTCAAACTGAATATTGTCAATGGGTTTGATGGATTTTTTTGTTTTTGTTGTTTTTTGTACATGTCCATTCCAGCTGTTCTAGCCTGTCCAGTTTATGCTTTTGTCCACATTCATTCTGGGGTTACAAGACTGTCAACATTGTGCTGTTTGAACCATCAGTAGTATAATATACAAATGTACAGATACACAATAGAAATGCATACATAATCGGTTATTACAATGAGACCTACAAAAAAGCATGAGAATAAAAAGTCTGTGGGATATTGCAGGTGAGGCAAGCAGAGCCACAAATGTGCATCCAGACTAAGGGACACAGCCCCTCCTACCATGATTAAGCGCATGTCTATTTACACAGCATCATAACAAAGCTATCAAAAACAAAGGCTCCAAAAATTCCTCCTAAAAACTTTTTTTGTTCTTTTGTTTCTCTACATACAACAATGTCAATTTCATGTATATACATCCCTAGAAAATAATTTAATTATAGTTACACACTTTCTACATTTGTGAAACGATACAGTTCTAGTCCACAAGGAAGGTGTTTGTTTGTTTGTCTGTGTGTGTGTGTGTGTGTACATATTGTATGTTAATGTTAAAGTGTGTGAGTTTGTACAGTGTGCGTATGAGGCGAGGGGAAAAGATAAGTCGAAGGGGGATAATGTTCATCAATTGGCTAACAGTCGCAGGGGCTGATTTAGAGAGTGGACTGGATGTGGTCACAGAGAGGAAGTGGTGGAGTCGACAATTTCTCTCCCGTTGCACACAGTCGGGACGTAGTGGGCGCTGACAGAAGCTAGAAAAACACATGGAACAAGAAGTTTGAAAGAAGAAGATATTTACATAGGAAGAGAGAAATCATGACCTCTGCAGCAAGCAAACATTCAAAGGAGTCTTTATACTGTAGTGTAGTACTGAAAAAATAAAAAAAACAAAACGGTAACTTTGGCATGTGCAAAAGTTTTTTGCACATTTCTATTTGTAAAGTATCTTTACAAACTTCACTAACTTATTAGGTCTTAAATGACTCATTGGGACTTGTGCTGACATTAGGAATTTTTAGCTGATAAATTCTCTGACTAACTTTGTGAAAACACTCAACAGCTATGGCCTGCTCTAAGCTACTATATGAGTAACTGAAAATAAAGCTAATTGACGTCTATGAGGCAGGGGAAGGCTATAATAGATACCAAAGTGCTTCTGCTTGCATTTTCCACTGTCCAAAATGTCATTAAGAATTGGCAGTAGAGAGTAGCTCTGGAAATCAAGACAACATCTGAAAGACTAAGAAACATTTTGGATAAAACTGTACATCTGCTTAGTAGAAAGGCAAAGGAAATCCCCCACATGACTGCAAAGGAGCCGCAGGAAGGCTTTGCTGATACCGGAATGGCTAAAAAACTCATGTCTGAAGTTTGCATAGCAACATCTAAATAAACCTGAGTGAGAAAGAAGTTGTTTGGACTAACTTGAGCTCTTCAGCAACAATCAACAGGTAAGTTAATGGAAAAGAGGAGCAGCATTTGAGAAAAGAACGCTTTGCCAATTGTTAAGTGTAGGAGTGGAAATACTCCGCTTTGGGTTTGCATTGTGTGGGAGTCAGTGACACAGGCAATACGTTCCAGATAGAGGGAATAATGGATTTCACTAAATTTCAGAAAAATCTGAATGCAAACATCATGCAGTCAGTCGAGAAACTAAAAGAGAAAAGAGGCCGGCTTCTTAACAAGACAATGATCCAAAGCAGACTTTGAAATCGACCACAAACTACTTATAGAAACACATCACACTAAATCTGTGGGGAGATGTTAAACATGCTGTGCATGCAAGACAACCTAAAATATCTTAGAACTTGAAGTCATTTGCAAAAAAGAGTGGGTGAACAGTCCTAAATCAAGATCAGAAAGATTCTTAGCTGGACACTTTGATGTTTTTTCCATGTGGTGGGGTGCATTTTCCTGCGGGGGTAAGCCAGTGACATTTGGGATTGCCATTTGCATGAGGGAGTGTGCTTGTTCTGGGACAATGTTTATTTGCGTGTCTAAGTCTCATCAACACGGATGCCAGAATCCAAGGTTTTCCAGCAGAACACCACATAGTACCAATATGATCAATGTTATTCACTTCACCTGTCAGTGATCATAATATTATGGCTGATCGTTGTAAGTGCAGACCTGGCCTTATTACTGTTTAAATGTTTACTGTTTTTTGAGTTCATGAACTTAAAACTTGCTTTTACTTCAAAAAGCAATTTGCCCACAGCTGTCCAAACTCTTGCACACAACTGTAAAAGGAGGTCTAGTGTTAAAAAAAAGTGTTTCCCTTATAGGCAGAATGAATGAAGAATGTCACATAAACTATGTAAATGTCTTTAAGACATCAAGATATGGTTGTGAGATTAAAGTGGCCACGGTAAGAAAGGAATTGCAAAGCCTACATTGATATTTGAGTCTGAGCAGCTGATAACCTCAACAGGGTGACGTCAGTAAGGACACTAGTGAAGCGCAATTGAAATTTTTAATAGAACAGCCTTTTAGAACACTGGGGAACCATTAATGTAAATAAGAAAAAGGCACTAACTATTTCTTACAAACACGATGTAAATGCAATGCAACATTAGAACAATCATAAAGAGCATAAATAGCCTTGAATTTTTCAGTGTGTTGTGCATCTGAGAGGAGGACGTGATACTAATGCAATTTAACCAACCATTAAGCTCTGTTAATGTAAAACATCGATCCAAAGCTGGTAAATGGAAACAAAATCGGATGGTAATAAACAGAACATTACTGCCTCTTTACAAATCATTTAGAAACACTTGCTTTGTTAAAAATTGCGTCCACTTCATGGGTCATGCTTGCACTGCACTGGTCAAGTGAGATGCCACTCTTTACAGTTTAAGAGTAAACTTGTGATTAATGCATTAAAGGTAACACTTTCGGGAGAATATGGGCAAATACAGCACTGTTTGTTGTGCTGGATATTGAATGCAGTCTTTGTAAGATGCAAAACATCAGATAAGCCTACCATGAGATGCGTATGTGGTTGCAGCCCCACTGACACTGAAGCGATTGAGGTTAAGCCTGTGGCTGGTCACATTCTTCTGGGGCTGGAACATGATGATATGGACCTTGGGAGCGAACATGCAGCCGAGGACCACGAAGCCGCTCAGGCTGACTGAGATGCACATGGTAGTGGTCTGAACCTGCAGAGGAAAGACGAGATGCTGGTAATTAGAAGCCTGACTTTGATAAATCTTGTGCTAATTTAGTTACTGTTAAGAGCTAATTTGACCATGATAATCTGTAATAATGAACATTTTCCAAAGGCACATTTTAAAGAGCTTTAAATAAAATTATAAATTACAGTCAGGTTGATAAACAGTAGATAAATACAGATACAAAAATACTGCTGAAGATGCTAACTGATGTCTGTGTGCACACAGAGCCAATGATGCCTGTAAAGAGAGACTGCAACTCTTTGTTGGCAGACTCTGTTGCCCTGTAACAGTCCAGAGGATAACAATTACAGAATAGATCAATAAAAAGACTTAATCAACAGAGACCACAGCAACAAGACTTAGAAGTCTCTCCCTGGTAGCTTTAACTTCATTCCCTGCGATTTATTGTATGAAATCAATGCTAAGAACAATCTTATTCTCTCCTGATTCTTAATCGCAGGTCTGCAGATTTGCAAGGTATATGTTCCTTTCAGGCTTCCATAATCACTGCGTAGAGATGGATGAGTAACAGCAGCACAGTTGAGCACATTAGTAATCAACCCTTCAACATCTCCTCTGTGTATGTATATACTGAGTGGGTGAGTATGCATGTTAGTGATGTTGTGCTTGTACCTGACTAATCTTAAAGTCAGATTACAAAGCCAAAAAAACGCTTATTTCCAGAGAGAGAGGGAGCGAGACAGGGAGAGGAGAGAAAGTGAGATGTTTTTTTATGGGGATCAAATGAGCAGCTCTGGCATCAGCACTCCTCCCTTGTGCCCTTTGATACTCTGTGTGTTTGTGGAAGTGTGCGCTTGAGGTGTGTTTGTGCGTGCGCGCTTGAGATTTGTATGGCTCAGGTGAACACTCACTACCCTTCGCCGGTAAATCTGGACATGTGTCAGCAGTTTGACAGAGCCTGTCTGTTTGTCACCCGAGGACTGCAGCGCTGGGACATTTGCCAACAGGATTAGAAATTGTTTAAGTTGCCACTACACCTGTGCTGCTGCTGTTTTGCTACCTGTGCATCTTTATTAGTCGTGTCGAGGGGACAAAAACTGATTCCTGGAAGGTAAGTGTTTATTTTATTGGAAATGGAAATGGACATTTTAGGAACTATGCATATCTAAGCCTAAAAATTTTCAGTTTTACTATTTCTTTTTTGGATTAATTAAACTACATCCCACAATGTATGAATGAGTAAGCTTTGGACAGAGTCAGGAAATATGTTTTGCCCTGTTTCCAGTCTTTGCACGAGGCTAAATTTGCCAACTACTAGTGGCAGCTTCATATTTAGCATATCATCTGTTGCTACTAGAAAGAGAATATCTCAAAATATCAGACTTTTTCTTAAAGCTTAGGGTTACATCAGTTGCTCGGATGTCAATGCAATGTCCTACTAAAAAACCTGTGCATGTGTGTGTTCGTGCAAGAAGATACCCTGTAGTCACTGGATGTAACATAGAAGATGGG
This sequence comes from Chromis chromis, assembly GCA_900302755.1. Lineage (NCBI taxonomy): Eukaryota > Metazoa > Chordata > Actinopteri > Pomacentridae > Chromis > Chromis chromis. The sequence goes on from OMNN01024463.1 coordinate 23,948, forward strand.
AAGAAAGGCCAGCCAAATTATACAGGTGGTGTACATGGTGAATCCGATAAACTTGGCCTCATTGAAGTTCTCAGGGCACTTCCTGGTCTTGAAGGCATACCTAGAGGAAGAGAATCATATTTCTGATTAGTCAGACCCCATCTGGAAAAGTGCCAATACCTACTTTACTGAAAACAAAACTTCTCAATCTGAAATAAGACCTGATTTGTAATTTTTCTAAGAGCCCAGCACTTAGTCATTCGAAGTGCCCACGACGGAAAACATAAAGCATGTTTGACGGTACCTTTTACGTAATTGCAGTGCCAATCAAATCAGCTATGAAACACTTACACAGTACACAGGATGACCAGGAGCACATCATATCCCAGTGACAGCAGCATGCTGGAGTCGCGTACGTTACACTTGAGGATGACAGTCTGCCGTCGCTCCGGCAACGTGAAGCGCCGTGTCCCAGGGACCTCCAGCAGCAGCCACACTGACACCATCACTAACTGTACAGAGATTAGGCTCAGACAGATGAAAACCTGGAAAAAGAATTGACGAGAGGAAGGTAAGGTCATCAAGATCCATTGCTTGTCTGTCCATCCATCCATCTGGCTGATGCAGATGGATGGACGTGATGCTGCAATCACTCACCTGAGAGGATGGACTAATGAAGCGTGGCCTTACTGCACCCGCTCCGTCTTTCACGCCACTGAAAATCCTGGCGATTCTGTTGGTTTTGGTGAGGAGGGCGGAGTAGCAGACAGCAAATGACGTGCCCAGGCCGAGGCGCCGCAGGGCACAGATGGCAGGAGAGGGTTTGGCCAAAAAGAGGAAAGTCATGGCGTAGGACATGAAGACTCCTGAGAGGAGGATGTAACACAGCTCTCTGCCCGATGCTTTCACCAGCGGTGTGTTGTTGTGTCTGATGAACACCCAAAACACCAGGCCGGTGCACATGAACCTGGGGACGGGGAAGAAGTTGTGCAGGCGGAAGACAAGTCAATGTCATGAAGTCACTGCTGTTTTTCTGTTTCACAAGTCAAAACCAAAATAATGCCATCATCTTTCTAGGAATGGAAACGTAAAGTGGTCTAAGCAGTCAGAATAACAGAGCTGTAAATGTGAGTAATATTGAGTCTCAGTCGACCAGACACTAAAAGCTGCCAATTTCGTAATTGTTGCAAGCTACATCTGCCAGCTTTCCTTTTTTGCACATGGAGTTTATTAATGGCAGATTTACCACTTGTTTTTCTAAGCAATCTTTGAAACAACAGGTCCTTGATTTCAGAAATACTTTGTCACTCACCCTACACAGGCGATGGTAATTGGACCAATGGCCCAGGCATCTTCCCACATAATATAGTCCTCAGGAAGGTCATAGCAGGAGGTCAGGTCATCAGTGGGCCACTGGCCAGGAGCGCAGGGCGAGCAGGTGAACTCATCAGCCAGGTATTCATGAGGCTCACAGGCTGTACAGATCCAGCAGCAGTACTCACCTTGGAAATAGGAATATGTGGCAGTTTGAGATTTTTCAGGAGACACTGCTGCTTGGTATGTCTCTATGACAAAAAAAAAAAAAAAAAGAAAACTTCTGAAATTCACTCTCCTACCTGCCTGCATTTTCTTCATCTCGTTGCGTTCGCAGGGGTCGCTGCACTGCGAGGTGGGCACTACTTCTCTGGGCCAGCGAATCAGATCGCTGCTCAGACTCAGGCTCTCTGCCCATTCGCCCACCGGCACGTAACCATAACGATCGCCGGAGCGCTGGTAGCTGAAGATGTTGTATCGGCCCATGCCGTCCCCCTGGGAATCAAACTTCACCACTGTCTCACTGCCAGGAGGAGAGAAAGGCGCTGGAGGTGGGGGGTGAGAGGAGACAAAGAGTGGGACAAAAAAGTGAAAAAGGCAGTGAGAAAAGGAGATCAAAGCTAAACAATCAGGAACAATCATCGCATTGATGTCTCATTGATGCCTTTTAAAAGCAGCAGTGACAATAAACAATGGTCAGCTAAGCCTTAGGAGTCCAGAACAGACAGTGAAGGGCATAACAATAGCGTTTTCATTACTGAAGACCAGCCAGTTACAAAAGTATTTGCTAAGAGGCTATAAATGCCAGGTTTGCTTAGTGATGTGTGTATCACTGGCCTCCCATCCTTCCCTGAAGTCAAACAGGGACATGATTGCTGGTCCAAAATCTGGTCTGATAAAGTTTATTACCGAAATGCATCATTAACAAACTGCCCATAAAGTCATATACCCATGAAGGCAGAGGACTGAATCCCTGGGCAATGCTATAGCTACCCACACATTGATAGAATTAGCCTCTGGGTCTCTTCTGTGAGGGAGGTGCACCGCTGAAACTGCCAAATTGGTTTGTATACATGTTATGAAAGGATTACCATCTACCCTGAGGATGTGGGAACAGAAGAGATTGTAAAATTGGCAGGATGCTGAAACCATTAAAAAAAAGGAGGAGGAGAAAAGGGCTGCAGACTGGAAACAAAAAGTAACTTCCTGATGCGTTGCAGGCGGCGTTGGACCTGACAGTGCTGACACTTGGTCGTTTTTGACACAGACAAAGTGTATGTCACTCCTACAGTGCCACTTCAGTCCTTACAGCAGAGCAATCAGCTCCGTGTTGCTGACACACAGGGCGGTATGTTATACGCTGCTGCCTGTCAAATGATGATGTGACTAGGGATAGTGCAGCGTGTGCCGGGTTTATAGAGCATCACTCTTCAACGTATAACAAGGCTCTCGGTCCTCAGTGCGCAGCAGCATTGATGATACCGTGCTGCCTTCCTCATATCTCTGTGTCTTTGGGTAACTGAAAGAAATCGGAGCCCAAATTCATTCTCCATACATACGGCTCTGGGATCAGTAGAATGAATCAGAATACAGATTGCAAATAAGCTGTTGGGGCTGAGAAGTGTGCATGTGTGTGTGTGTGAGGATGTGCACACAAGTGGAGGCTCCATTAGGTTTTGCTTTACAGTTTGATGGCTAAGGTATTGCTCTGAGCGCTGTGGGAGGCTGTGCTGACAGAACCAAAGCTCTGACCCCGCTGTTAGTTGCGCGTGTGCACGGGCATGTGTATGGGCGCGCGTGCAAAACACTGACAGCGGCTAAAGCTGTGCTATTGTGGTGAAAGCTCTGTGTGTTCAGAGAAGAATGGCGTGTCAGATGGCAGCAGAGGGGGTTAGGGTTTATGAAATCCATAAATCACAGAGACAGCACAACCCTCTATCTTTCTCCTCTCTCCCTCTGTCACAGGAAATTCCAAGTGTCAAGTCGTCTTTGGATTTTGGGGCTAAACGTTTCAGTGACAGCTAAATGAAAATGATTTCAATAAGAAGGTGCTGATAATATCTGGAGACGAAGAAGAGATATGAATCCATTATACTGCAAGTTGCCAGATAATAAAGTCAGCTAATAACACTGAGCAATAATGCAAGCCAGGCCTCCTCCTCCTCCTCCTCCTCCTCCTCTTAGACACCCGTGCACATTTGCAGAAACACTTCGCCACTAGCTAATTATCATAACTGCACCTTATTAGGACCTTAGATGTGTGCTGAAGCCTAATTAGCTGCATGTGGTAATTATGTGTAATAGCTACAGACTAAAGAGATAACGGTATTGGCCTACAGACCCATTTGAGGGTGCTGTTCTGCCCTTGACTTCGCCTTAACAGATCACAGTAGACTCAGAGGACTGGTGATTCCTCCCTATAGCCAGCATCAGCGACCTTGCTGACGTGACAGAATGGCTTATCAAGAAAGCGTATGAGGGTGCAAGTTAGAGCTGGCGAAGGCCACCAAGATTCCTCTGACTGCAGAGAGCGGAGACAGGCAGCCCCGGTCGTTGACTGATGGACGGCATTCTTTCTCCTCATTGCTGTCCTGGGCAAAATTTAAAAATATATTGAGCATCAGTGGCCAAGGCCAAAGATTTGCACCTAGTTAGCACTGAACAATATAAGCCAAAGTTTTGGGGCTAATAACCCATTTAGGTTCATCCTCAGGGGAATATGAATGTCTGTGTCAAATTCCATGCCATTTCATCACAATTATTATTTTATTATTTATTATTATATATTAAAAAATTATTTCAATGTAGATCAAACTGGTGGACTGACAGACATGCTGACGGACTGACATTGCCATCATGCAGCTAGAGGCTAAAAAGCATGTGAATCTCATAGGAGTGACTAGAAGGAATTCTGTCCCTCAGGTATACCTCTCGACAACATGTCTCCATATGATGTAACTGCAGTGAACCGTGAACCGAAGCAATTTCAATCATTTGAAGAATTGAATGTGGTGACTGCTTCCTACCACAAGCTTGTAGGCTTTACTGCGGTGTCTTAACACTTACAGCAAACCTAAAACAAGTGCTGATAGATGAGTCTGTGTCTCCTCATCCATACAATACTTCCCACTCGCTCGGCTCAGTCCAGCTGAGGCCCACAGCAGGGACTGCCCTCAGCATCACAGCTCTGAGTGACTTTCCACGCCTCTGAGGCGTCGTCAGCATCTAAAGGTGGACCATGACTTCTGAAAATCATCCATGTTGTGTAGCTGTAGTACGGTGTCTGACAGGGTTAAGCAAATGATAGACTTATATCTTTAAGATCAACGGAACAAAGTGTGCAGACCAAATGTCCATATACTGCTGTTTAACACAGAGGATCAATGAAAATCTGGTTTTTCTTCTTTGAAAAAGCAATTAATCAAACAGCAAAATATGAAACAAACAACAGTACAATAAGAATAAATGAAGTTAGCAGAGACAAATTGTGTTTATAAGGCAGCCGAAGCCAGATTCCAAATTTTTGAGACACTTTAGCATTCCCACTAACTTGAGAAACACCTTATTATTCTAGCTTAATTAGAAGCATGGTGAAAACAGGCTTTTCATTCAGAAGCTGAGAAATTAATTATGTTCTCGGCCATGTCGGGCTAAAGCGAAGCCCAAGGGGGATTGTGGGTATTAAAGGCAGGGAGAGGGAGAGGAGGCAAAAGGGGCTTGGGAGGAATAAGTACGAATAAGTAATCTAAAAGTGGAGAGAGAGAGAGGAGTAAAGAAGGGGAATCTTTTCCTTGTGTGAGGGTGTGAATAAACACACATCCCCCAGTATAAATATATATGCAGGGATGCTCTCAAATGTCACAAACGCACACACAGACAGATCGCATTAGCCGTGTTTGTTCTCCCTATAGATTCAGTCCCAGGGGACGGAGGTACTGCCACGGATGGGTCACGGAGCAACAGGCCACACGGGAATAAGAGGACAGATAGTGTGGAGAAAAGAAAAGTCTGAAATAAAGGAGAGAAATATATAGGAGGGAAGGTGTAGCGGCGCAGGCTTGACTGAAAGAAAGGTGGCAAGATAGAGGAGACAAAAGAAAGGCAGGCCAAAAAACAGGAGGTGCTGGGATGGAGGATGAGCCAGGAGACAAGATAAGGGCAAAAAAAGGGGGAGGTAAGTGACAAGGGAGAAGAATGCGAGAGAAAAAATGGAGGAGATAGCGAAGGGGAATAGCAAGAAACTGATGTCATGGCAGCAGAGATATAGGTGGATGGAGGAAAGCCTTTAGAGGGAGGAATCAATAGAGAATAGGTGAAGGGTGGATGGAAGGATGAGCAAAGTGAAGGAGTGGAGGAACAGACCGGCGCAGAGAGGCAGTGGAGGCAGGAGAGCAACCTTGTGAAGTCTGAGTGGGATGTGCTGTTTTTGAATGTAGAGAGAGTAGGACACTTTCTGGGTGAGAACGGAGAGATATAGAAAGATGGAGTGATGAAGAGCAAGAGAGAGTGACAGAAAGACGGAGAGATAGAGAGAGAGAGAGAGACGGAGACGGAGAGAGACTAGAGGAAGAGAGCGGAGAGAAAACGAGGGAGAGAATGAGTGAAGGTTGTTCTCTAGCATCTAAACGTTGCAGTAAGCTCTCTGCTCAATATGGCCCTG
>OMNN01024464.1:0-16248 GCA_900302755.1 Chromis chromis
GCAAAAAAAAAAACAGGAATGTAAACACAATAAATATTTGATAGATTATCAGGTATACTATATTATAATGGTTTGAGCCACTGCAAAACTTATATGGATAGATTCAGTCAGAGGTGGAAAAAGTATTTATCATTTACTTTTGGCAATTTAAATTGGGCAATGTTGCAAGTGAAAAGTTCTGCATTCAAAAAGTATTAGCGACAACGTGTTCTTTAAGTAAAAGTATTCATTGTGCAGCGATCCTTGTCAGTGTTGCAGCTTTATTGTTCACACATACACATGAACATGTCAGCATAAGCAGTACTTTAATGTCCAGAAAGAGTTGGTGTTTTTTTTTTTTTCTCCAGCATTTGAACTCTTTTTGTTGTTGTTCTTTCTTTTATGTTGGGGTAGTCTAATGTGTAACATTAGATCATATGTTTTGTATGTAAAATCCCACTTTGCAAAGCAACTGTGGCTGTTAAATAAAGGTAGTGTATTTAAAGTTTAGTATTAACCACTGAAATGCAGGTACCTGAGTACAGGTATAGTAAGCGAAGATAAAATGGAAACACCTAAATAAAGTACAAGTATCTCAAAAATGTACTAAAGCACAGGAATCCTACCACTGAATTCAGTCCGGCTAGTAAACAACGATACACAACATTCTAGTGATTGGCATCTTTTTCTTTCCTTTAAACCTTTCTTTCCGTCCTTCAGATTGCGTCGCAATTAATCTTGTTGTCCTGGAAACTGCCAGTTCTGTGTCGAGGAAGATTTTGTCACCCACAAAAGGAACTCATTCCACAAGCTTGATAAGGATGTTAGAGTGTCTAGTACTTAAGGACATTCTGTCTCCACTGGCAGGTCTGCAGGACTTGTCTTTTTCTGTCTTGTTGACAACAGTGTGATAGAATTAGAGAGAGAAGGGAAAGCAGGAGGGGTTGTGAAGAAAGAAAGAAAAAACACAGCATGAAGGAAGAGATTGAGAGAAGTTGAGAGTAGAGGGAGGGTAGAGTAGAGAGGTGAAGGAGGGTGCAGGGGGAGCAGATAGGGGATGAGGGGAGAACGGGAGGGAGAGAGAGGTGGTAGTGGGAGGAGGGGGTGGCTGTGCGTGAGTAGAGGACCTCCCTGTGAACTGTGCAGTCGCGAGCCGGGTCATTGGGGCGAGGTTGTCAGAGCGTGCCTGAAACAGTACACCCAGGGGTTCAGCCAGAGTTCACACACTCAGTGTGCAAGATCCATGTCCCTCAGTCAGCGCTCGCCAGCCATGCACCAGCATACACACAGAAAGACAGAAAAATTCATGTGTATCATTACACACATGCGTGCACAAGGTTGAGATGAAGAGCAACTACAGACAAACATGTTTACACCAGGGATTTTAAAAAGTAATCCATCTTTTAAGCATGGACCAAATAAGAATTCACACAGATAGGAAACAGTGAGAGACTCACACACTGTCTGGCTCATGCACGGTAACATATTATTTTCATACCAGTGGAAGAAACGTTTATTTAGAGGTGACAACTACAAAATAGTCATGCAGAAGGAAAAGTGAATAGCCTTGCCTCTTGAAGCGAGCAGATTTAGTGAACCTCTGAGATGGTAACTGATAGTGTCCATAGCCAACAACAACACCAACAAACGGCACCAGCAACGTTGTAACACAGTGAGAAAGATTTTCTTTAATTCCAGTCAGTGTGGTTTAAATAGGAGAGGCCATGAAGCCAGAATCCCCTCTGTGTGACTGAGCTCTTTGTGGGAAAGCTGTCTGCTTTACTCCCATTGAAGACTGGTTGGCCCATTGTCAAACCCAGAGCTTGACCTGGTGTTGAACCCAATTGTCAAACTTGCAGTGTAGTGTGGGACCTTGGTGGGGGAGGAGAGGCACCAGAGTGTGGTTTAGCTGACTGAGGCAAGTGTTTGTCATCTCTTGGTCCCTGAAAGAGTTCTGCGTAATGATTTCCTTTGCCTCAGCTAATGTCGTTAAAAGCTGTGAAAAGTGGAATTTCTCATCAAAGCCACTTTTTTTTTTTGTATAATTAATGTGGTGATTTAGACATAAAATACGTGTTCTCACATTTCATCAAAGCCCCTCCAGTCTTGTGGTGACCACCCCAATCCCTACTCCCAATTCTCACGTTGGGGATAACTCAGTCTTGTGTCACATGAGAATTTGACAGACAGGCCCAGCTGTGGCAGTCAGGCGCCAGAGCACCACGCCCTCTGAGTCCAAGGCAGACAAGGCCCAAAACCCAGAACAATTCAGTCTTTGTGGATCTACTGGAAACTATCAACTGCATCCAAATGACCGTAAGCTGTAGATACAAGCCAGATGTTGGAATTCCTCGGCTCAGTTCAATCTCAGTCCAGTCTGGCTCATCCAAGCCCGGCAGCAGAGCAGTGGCAGGAAAAGGGGGTGTGTCGTTCGGATCGCTCTGTTATATGAAACCAGGTCTAATCGAACCGGAGACATACATTTCTGCCCGTCCAGTTTGCCATATATGGTGGAACTGTCGAACTGAGAAATTGTGCAAAATCGCTGCTTTTTTTTCCTTGAGGCTTTGTCACAATTGAAAACAGGTCACTATGCAGTTTTCATTATTTTGATGAAATGCTTTACAATATACCCAACCCAGTCATGTCTCATGAGGGCAGCTGTGTTGCACATTACTCTACGTATAAATCCTCCTTTCAACCAAATTACCCCCAGATGCCCCTATCTAGATTAGTTATACTTTATGGAACCAGTTAAGAGAGTATTGAACCTATTTAAACTGCTTTGCCACTTGAAGTTGCCTGAATAAATGGCTGCTTGTCTGTGCGAAGTAGATAACTTCTTATAGGAAACGAGCACCAGAACAGTCGAAGCCAATGCGGAGCGCTTTTCGTTCCCCAAAGTGTTTTCATCCTCATTTCAAGTCCAGCCTATCGTGTAATCGGGATCTCCCCAGAGGACATGATAATATCTTGTAAGGTCTTCAGTGGTCCAAATCTGACATGCTCACAGCGATCTGGTGGAAGACTCATTTGTCCTTTTGCAGGCTAATTACAGCAGGCTGTGCGACCACCCCCCGCATTCACGGCCAACCTTTCACCTCTGAGGTGTTGAGCAGGCAATTACTCTTCTTGGCTTCTGTGTGAAAGGCACAAACACAAACTGGCTATTCCTCCAGCTCTCGGAGTATTCATAGCGCCTTGGACAACGTGCAAGTGCAATATAAACACACGCACCCCACTGTAAGTTCAGTAGCATGTCATGTGTAGGAGGATGGCTGCTGTGGCTTTGCCTCCTACACCATCCGTGCTCTCTTTTTATGTGAACTTTGTATGGATGTTTTGCTAGATATCTCAGTTTTAAGAGTGTTAAAATATCTTTTTCAGCTTCTGTTTTTTTTTATAGTTGAGAAAAAGGCCCATACAGAATTTACACAGTAGTGTGATTACAGTCATTTGTTTTTCATTCACTCTGTTTGATGTCAGCCTCGGATGTAAATATGAAAGCTGCACACCTGGAAAAAAGGACCTGAAGGGATATGACCTCTGTGGCAAAAGCACAGCTTCCACTTTATTAAAGCTAAGAATGAGGTGGGAATTGTTGACCTGTGATGTGAGGTTTTTGAGTATGATGTTTACTCAGACATATAACTAAGTGTCATGCTGACTCAATCATTTCTTTTAAAAAAAAGTGCTTTTCAGCTCTCCTGTGCTGCTTGATAACCCACATCCTCCACTCCAAACCCTCAGTAACAGCTCTCCAGAGGGATGCTTTCATCCTGACGCACACTATGCGTTTGGTCTGTTTCCATTTAGCTAAGTTCAGGTGTAGTTCACAGAGGCCGCCAACTCTGGTCACATGACTTGCAATGCAGGCTGTGGGCTTGGGAGGCCTTTGTTTGTGTAATATAGCCCTGTGATGAATCTAGAGCTTCTGTGCCAAGAGAACTCGAAAAAGATCATCTTAACTATCAGTTATTTTGCATAAGCCAAGAAAGTATGCTTGAAATCTCGTCTATTTTTATTACTGTCAGCTTTATCAGCGTTTCGGTGTTTTCGTAAGAGTCTGCGGCCTGCATGCCTCATGTCTTGCCTTTGTCGTGACAAGACCGACGGCATGTTAAAAAGGTTGTACAGCCTTTTGATATGTGCTGTTCTTCAGATGAGGACGCTGAGAGAGTGATGCCCTCCACATGACCCGCATCTGATTCACCTTGAGCAAGGCAGGCTGCTGGCAACGCACACCGAGCCACAGAGTTCACTCGTGCTGCGACACTGTTGCGTAATCCTGTGAGGAAGCTGCTCTGTAATAAATAAATCTGGCTGAAGCGGTCCATCTGGGAACAACATTTTTTCAGCAGAGCTCTCCTGACGTGATGCCTGGTGGGCTTTATAAATATCCTGAGCCCATCCGCGCAATGTGAACTGTGTTTCACCCTCCCACACCCTTCCCCTTTGAGTGTTTGCCTTCTGCTTGCAGTGAAAAGGAGGCTTTACTTTGCTTTGTTTGTCCCTCAGCTCTTACCTCCCACTTTCTCCCTGTAACTGTCAGTGTTCAAAAGCAGAACACTAGAAACCACATGTGAAAAAGAGCGCTCTTAGTTTCACAGTGTAGGTGGATGACCCAGAGGAATTTTTTTTTAATGCCATACATGCACCTGGGATGATCAGATATTAAATTGCCACTTCTCTAGTTTTTAAATGCGTGTTAGGCACAGTGACAGAAGCTGTAGACGCATGGTCCTTTTTATTATACAAATGCAGACGGTTTAAACAGCGAGACCTGTTGCCCGTTGCTGTGTCGCTCTTATCTGGTGTCGTACCTAATCATATCTTTTGGCATGATGTTCTAGAAACAAATCTTAATGAGCTACAGGCGATAGCACAGACTAAGCTCTCCAAAACCGTTTCCCCACAAAGCTCACCATACAGATATTCGGTCCTTCTCTGCACGCTGTACTGAAACAACTGTGCAGATATGGCTGGCAGCCAGTGATGAATACAATTTATGGAGAGTTATGCCCCAACTACAAAGTGTTTGACCTTGTGTTGTAGAACTACACCCCCTGATGCATATGTATGAGGCATCCAGGTCCATGTAGCGCTTTGCACTTCCTTGTTTAACTCACAAGATGAAAATAAATCAAATGGAGCAAAAGTTTGAAACTTTAATTATCCACTTCTTTGATAACTACACAAACTCTTAGTTCAAGTTTGAATTGTTTAAGTTGTTGCTTCAGGATTAGATTTATGAACACAAATTAAATAAAAAAAAGAACTAATATTCTTATTTTCCATACATGTGATTTACACTTGTGGTTGGACTGTACCATTAGCGCCTGGGGGGAGTCTACACAGTCACCCATTGACCTCGCAGCACAGTCTCATTATATATGTAGCATGTCTGACCGTACTATCAATTATCAGCTACTGCATTTTAGGGGCAACTTGGAGATGTATGTGAATATTGCTCACAGAGTGGAGCCATATGCTCATGTGTTATTATTGTTGTTGTCTTTAGAGTGTGCCTCCACCCCTCCCCCCTGTCACCCTGCAACTGACCCAGTGTGTTTGTGTGTGTGTGCGCGTGTGTGTGTGTGTGATACAATTCCTACAATACAGTCTATAGGCTAATTAATGAACAAATAATAAATAAATTAATGACTGGCTATATAAATGAATAGTCTAAATACATTATTATAAGGCTGCATTCTTAAAACAGCCAACTGCGGCTGGAGTGATAGAATACTTTAACAGGCAGAAAATGGTATTTATAAAAGTTATTTGCTTCGAAATCACCTCTGTCATTTGTCTTTGTTCTGTTTGCTGCCTGCATGGATGTGATAACAATATCAAACAGATGCTGTGGACAGACACACACATGGAATGCAAATTAGGAACTTAAAATATCCACCTGAGTTTAACGTCTTACACAATTTATTCATTCATTCGTGGACAGCAGGTAATTTTCTTACATTTATCTCCTGAGTCCTGTTTGTCTCTGTGTGTGTGTGTGTGTGTTTTTGACGACTGACACCCTCTGAGCTTGCTGCTCCCTTTAACCTTTAACACCACAGTGTATAATAACTCTTACAGTTTGACAGGTCAACTGAGGCGTCACGCCTGGCCCCTTGCTGTGGGTTAGCACTGAGCCTTTTTATCATACTACCTACCCTGTGATGGATGAACCCAGCGGCAAACTGGCGAGAGGGCTAACAGTGTTGTTCAGAGAAAGCGGATAAGGTGTTGTAACAAATAACACCTCGCTGAACCCTACTACCTTCTTGTTGCCCCTGGCTTCAGGCTCGTTCAGCTATTCACTCCTGGCTGCGTCCACAAGCACACGGACTTGTGGGGGTTTATTACAGGTAATATTCTGCTGCTCACATATCTGATAGCACTTGTCTTGAGTGTGTTAGTGCAAAGCAAGAAGATATCTCTTCGTAGCAGCAGGTGACACATTCTGCTTTATGACCGGTTCAGAATGTGTGGTAGGTTAGAAGGATAGTAGACAAACACTTTCTTTATTTTGAGAGATATCGAATGCATCTGAACAGAGAATGGATATGAACTGTTTTGGAAACACATTTATCATATGAAGCAGAGTAATATTATGCTTCAAAGTCACAGTGGACCATCTGCCAGGAAACTCAGAGTCACAGAATCTGTAAGTGTATGTGATGTAAATAAGGGCCGAATCCTGCACTGGCTGAAGTTTAACATGCGTTCAGCATCACTGCACAACAAGCCAAATGGACTCCAGATCCGGGCGCCTATAATATATTTAATGGATCATTGGAGGCTGACTCTCCAAGCCCCTGTGTTGGGATTACAAATGCTTGGACTGCATATAGGAAAATACGCTCAGCCTTGTTGCTCTCCTATAAAGTATAGAGGAGGGTAATTCTGGGGCATTCAGTAACAAAGGTGTCGTAAGGGGTTATGGCGTCTAATAAACATTTAAGATAAACTTGCATAAACATATTTGTGGTCAGTATCAAAGGTGATGATTCAGTTCACTTTTCAGATTAACCACACTGGGAGAAAAAAATGTTTGCGGAGGTCTAATTACATCTTCAAGAACACAGTGCAACACTAAATAAAAATGAAACGTCCAGAAAAGACACCTGGGAATGTGGTCACAGCTGAGACAGCTACACTCTCAGATTTCTTCCCATGTGACCAAACCTTAAGTCCTCTGCTTCCACCTGCGCTTGGTCAGTCACCCTGGAGCTGAGCGCCTTCAGCTTTCCAAGCCCCCCTTTGATTTATTCAGTATTTGGCTAACCTTGCTCTGAACCTGCCCCAAGAGATTTCCAACCATTTTAGCCCTCCTTTTCCAGCATACGTGCACTGCATGCCTCCTCGACCTAGTTCCATCCCAACATGCTTCTTCTCCCTCTGCTTTCGCAACAGCCCACTAAGAGAATGAGAAACAGGCCCTTGAAGGAGGCTCGGGTTCACTCTCGGCAGTGCCCGTCCCCCTCCCCAACCCAGTGCGGGTCACCTACTGATCACAATGTGCGGCCCTATCGTGAGTGCGCAGGAGGGCATTTATGGTTCGCTGAGATTCAAATGAATGTTTATGAGCCTTGTCTGGCAGCCAAAGGCCAGGCACTATCCCAGCTTTTACAGCCACTCTCATGGGTTTGCCTTTGGTTTGTGTGTGCTTGCTTTGACTTGTGCTCAGATATGGGGTGTCTCTCTGTGAGTCTGGATCTGTGATCTCCATATCCCTTCATGTGTTTATTACTGGGGGTTAAAGCATTGCTGTGAAAGCAGCGAGGGTAAAGTTCTCTGTGTATGCACTCTGTGTGTTTGTTTTGCAGAACCCACAGACCACAGAGCCACATTTCACTTCTGTGTGCCTTCAGTGTTAGCTGGTTTCATAACCAGAGAATCAGAGAGTCTGCGTTTATTGTAATGCAGTGCATGTTCTGTTCTATGTTAAGAGTATTGGCTTCATGATTAACTTCACAGCAAGGAAGGAAGGAGCATGGCCTGTGAATAAGCACACACTTGCTCCCTGTTGCATTTTCACTGAACATTGCTCTTTGCACTGATCTGCATGTATTAGTTCTCTCTGTAGGGACATCTGAATATCTTGGTGAGAAAACAGAAGATATGCAATAACCAGGGCCTGTATTTTATGAATAAAAGGAAAACACCTTTATGTGAAATAGCACTAATTACCATTTTATGTTTGCAAAAGAAGTGCTGAGACTTTTTATTGCAGACAGAAGATCATCTTATGGAGTGTGGCAGTAACAGACACACTTTGTGGTGAATCTAATATTCTCCTTCTTAATGCTGTATAGTTTTAGATGTTTGTTTAGTATTTTCTTGATTCCAAAATGACATTTGACATCTTAAAGAGGTTTCAAAGAAAGCTCAACACAAGCCTCAAATGAGGTTAAGAAAAGTGCAGCTGAGTATGGTATTTTCATTTTTTACATCCCTTTCTTTTATTGTGATAAAGCTCATTGAGGTCATATCTTAGCCTCTTCTCATTAAACATTAACAAGGTCAGATTTACAGTTGGCCATCTGTGATGTGAAAAAGAGCATAAACCCTTTCTTTACCTTATTCATTTTATTGCAGCTCATGATCCCTAATGGTGCTACATTTCTGTGGAGCAGTAGAAGTTTTGCTTCTTTGTAGGTTTGCTTCTCCCTTTTGTTCACCAAAGTGGCCTTTACACACTGGACTGATGACTAATCTCAACTCATCAGTCTCCTCTCATTCTATGATGTCATGTTATATAAATGAAATTAGGATAAAAAGGCTGTAACTCATTGGGTATTCTTAGTCAACATGTCTAAAATGTTAGAGGTACAAAGAGATATTTGAGCACAGAAATGGGAGATATACTCTTAGGGTCCACCCCATCATCTCTCCCAGGACACAGTTTAGTGTTCAGTGCGGTTGTTTTCCCAATGCTGTTTCAGATAAAGGAAAAATTAAGCATTCTAAGAAATACAGTATGGTTATCTCAGCCCGCCTTGCCAAGAGGTAGATGAGAAGATCAATACCACTTTCAGTGTCTCAAAAGGTAGGCAAATTTTTACTACTGGACAAAGCCAGGGTAGCACCCCTCACAAAGCTCAGCTAATTGGCTGCTGGCTGTAGCTTCAATTTATTGTGCAGACACGAGAGTGCTATTGATATTCTCTCCCAACTCTTGGCAAGGAAGCTAATCAGCACATTTCCCAAAATGTCACAGTACTCCTTGAATACGCTGGAGTTTAGTTGTTGTTTACTGATGCAGGTTTTAATTCACCTCACAGAAAATGGAATCATTTTCTCCTGTTCGGTTGAAGCTCCTTGCACATTTCCAGTGGATACATACCTTTGTTTAATTTCAGTCCCATGGTTTGTTTGGACAAGGTTTGGTAATTCATTTCCCAGCTCTCCTCAGTTTTACGACATTTCTAGTTCTCAAATAATATCCTCAATCAAAAGGTAATTGTGAGACTCTGGCGTTGATGAATCACATACATTGTTAATTTCCCACAGCTCCCTTCCCTTGCTGGTGCTAAAACATTGGAATATGCTCAGATTCTTATGTAAAAAAGCAAAGAGACCCCATATTGTCTTATTTCTTTCTGTACTATATGCCTCTGGGGTTTTGCTCTTCTACTAACTCAAACATATAGCAGTTGCAGACATCTTAAAATTGTGTGAGTATGAGCCAAGCTAATAAAAGCAAATCTGATATATTATCATTGTAGCAGACAATCAAAATACAATAAATTTCATAATTAGGGCCTTAAGATCACTGCTGGGTGCAATAAATACAACAGTCTCTCTGCCTGTCTACGTTCATTGAATGTAGTTAGGACCATTCGAAACATGCGAGCAGCGCCTGACTGATTTATTCTGAGTTCATTATATTTATTGGGAATTATCCCCTCCCGCATCATTTTCTGCCAGAAGAGAACTAACAAGAATATATCCCACGTGATCCCCCAAGAGTGCGTTTTATGTTTTGACAACATCATCTGTCACAGTCACTGATCTCACGCTCGGAATAAATCAGAGGTGTTATCACGCTGCCATGGGAGTCACAACCCAAACACAGAACAATGCCTAACTCCCAAGCGTTCACTTTTTCTATTTTCATCATGCACAAAGAGAGACAGCGCAATTCTAAAACTCCATTTTATTACATTGTTTTGATTCAAAGACACATTAAAAGGAGAATAAAAAAAAAGATCTGTAAAAACAGACTAAAACAAGTGTCACAAAAAAACTCCCAGAATAACTACTGGTACTGAACTATGCATGGCTTCTGTTCAAAGTGAGAATGGCATTCAGTCCTCCGTACTATACACACACACATGCGCGCGCACGCACACAAACATCAGGGTGTATCGTGCAGTTGATCAATTAATTCTACCTGCAGAAGCGACACCCTTGCATGTAATGTATTTGTCTTCACACTATCACGGCGCCGTTGCCACTTTTACACGTCTTAAGGTCCATATTCCCTTCATTACACCCCACAGCTGCTGAGGTTGCTCTCACATTGTGTGCAATCCAGGTTCATGTCCTCCCTTTGAACGTGTTCATGCAGGTATAACTCCCAGAAAACTTGTGGATTTCTTCAAGTGCAACTTGTGGCATGAAGCTAGAGAGTGCAGAAAGACCAGAGACAGAATGTTAAGCATAAAGGAAAAATGTACTGGAGAAAGATAAAAAGGAATTCGATGTCAAATGAGAACTTATTACCTTTTAAGAATGACAAGAGCATGCATTGTCCAGGGCAGGTACAGGAAGGCCTTGTCAGTTCTGACTGCATCGACTGTCCTCTGGGCAACTACCTCAGGTTTGAGAGGTGGAAAGAGCTGGGGAAACCTAAAGGAGATTTAAAAAAAAGTAGTTTTGAGATAAAATGGTAATTACACCGACATAGAGAAGAACTGAATTACATTTTCTATCTGCTTCTAATTTCTTTATTAGTTTCAAGGTGCCCCCTCTTTTCTATAGGACCACTACACTGCAGTTGAATTTAAAACTGCACCAGCCAAGTTGTATATTACATGTTTCTGGCATACCAGTAATAAATGATTATAAAACAGTGTGAAAGGTTTGATGTAGTCACACAGCAGAGCTAGAACTTTCAGTATCAAATATGCAGAGAACCTTACATTGTTGTACAAAGGTTCCATGTGTCACATACTATGTCATCTCAAAGCCCAGAGACAGCCACTAGGGGGCTAAATCATGAGTAAATCAATAAATGACTCAAAGAATGAGTTATGATGCAGATCGTTAAACTGTAATTTAAGTGTAAGAATGCCTAGAATATTCACAGTCACTATAAACATGCATCTGGGGGAATGGGGGACTATCTGCCAAGAGCAGGAGGACTGAGCAAAAAAAGCCATCGACTCAAACTTTGGAGTTTCCCAGCACTGTGAGCCTTTTATTATGATCTGCTACGGTGTAGCTCATTAAAGTGGAAAAGTCAGGGGATGACAGTCCATAGGATACATTTTTCTGGCAACCATGAGTGTCTGTGCAAAATTGTGTGCCAGAATACCAAGTGTATATCAGGCTATGTGACTGTGGGAGAGAAAACTTTGATCTGCTGGTAGCTCGAGATGAAAAGTCAGAGGATCACCAAGCTCATGAGGATTTTTGCTCTCTTGACTTTGAATATCTGTATCACATTTCACAGCAATCCATCTAAAAGTTATATATTATATGTAGTTGTATGGTGCACAAGGGAAATCTCTAAAGTCAGTAGGATTAATTCTATAGGGAACACATTAGAACCACACAGTTAGCATGGGAAATATAATAATTAAACAACACAATAGCACATGGTCTCTTTAAATTCCTACAAAGGTAACACCACAAAGCAACTATAAGAATGTTACACTTTCTCTTCCCACTTTCTTTTAGGTGTCTTCTCACCTGACTCTCATGCCCTGGAACATCTCTGTATTGGTGTGGAAGGGAAGCACGGTGGTGCAGCTGACGCCAGGACAGTCCAGCAGGCCCAGCGTCAGGCTCTCCATGAAGGCCAGTGACGAGGCCTTGGAGGTGCAGTAGTCTATGGCCCCGGGGATGGGAGACTGGGACAGGATGGAATTAATGCATACTACGTGGCCATGCTGCAGCTCCAGCATTCGGGGCAGGAAGGCTTTTGTTGTCTAAGATAAGAGAAGAAGAAAAAAAGGGGAGAATGAAGCAGAGATTGAAGACAAAGTGAAAGGAGGTGTGGAAATAGAAGGTGAAATGTATTCAGCATAGTAAAAAAAAAAAAAAGGAAGTACAGACAAGAGAAAAAAGCCCACAATGTAACCACAGATTAAATTTCCATTTCCATTTAGTTGATGATTGCATTTTTGTCTGCGTATGACATAGTCTTTTGATCTCCATTCAAAAATAAAAATGCCATGAGTTTCAAAAACCCTTCTGATGTTTCAGGGGCTGAGAGGCAATTTGGAAATACCCCACTTAACCTGCCATAATAGCAGTCATGATTGACAAGACTGGGGGTGCCTACTGCATATGCTGCCATGCTATAATCAAAATATAAAGATGATAAGGATAATCTGCTAGGAGGAATTTCCCTACATCTACAGGCCTACTTGGATTCAAGCAAGTCTTACCCAGAACTGTCCCATGGTGTTGATATGTTGGGATTTCAGAAGGGCGTCGTCATCGCTGTCCATCAGGCTTTTGCCATGGACGACAGCTGCGTTGTTCACTAATATCGTAACGTCTCCCACCTGAGATTAAAAAAACACAAGAATAAGGGGAAAAAAGGTCAAAGATATCCAGCATTTTCTGTCTGGTTTGCTGAGGTGATATAGTTATGCTGCACCAGAGCTGTCAGCAATAGTCCCTCCTCATATTTAGATATTTCAGATGAAGTGTAATCTATACGCCAGATGGAGGACACAGCAGCTCAGAGCAAATATACATATAGACGAGACAGAGAGGCATCCCAGGGAAGTATTTTAAGACGTGTTTCACTGTGTGCACAATGCATTTCTCCTTGTGCAAGTAGAGCTATACCTTTATAAATATTAAACTGGCGTACCTTTTCTCTAACCACCTTGGCTTGCTTGTAAACTTCCTCCCGATTGGCCACATCACACAGGAAGTAATGGCACTCTGTTCCAGATAGGGAGATTTCTTCGGCTGTCTCTTTGAGGCACTTTTCTGTTCTGCCCCACAAGATCACCTAGCAAGGAATCAGATTTTTAAAGGTTAAAGACAAGAAGCAAAAATGTTCTGCATCGAAACTCAGTGGATCGGAACCAGTCAAGCGAACTATTGCTTACAAGCGGAACAAAAAAAAGAGTTATTTTCATTGCAGTCATTAACAAAATATTACGTATCATTTGCGCAATTTTTTCTGGCAACAAGACCTGGCGGAACTGTGGAGATCTTTGAGCAGCAATGCTCTTTTCATTCAGAGAACAGAGAGGCCATTTTCACTCCAACAAATAGTTTTCGAGCAAGATTAAAGGCTTGGGGGTTGCTGTGTGAATGAATTGTCTCTTCATCCACCCGGAGACTAAATGAAGGCTGGTCATTTGAGCAGGGAACATGGGGTTGGATGGAGGTGGGGGACTAGTGATTGGGCAATTAGATCTGTCAGTCTTTGGGGTCAGGGAAAGGTAATGAAATCAGGGGGTGAGCCCTCCTCATCTCTCAAACACAAATTCTCAAAGAGATTACATGGCCTGTTGGGCAGATGAGCCCTGTCATTTCTGGTCAGGGAGTCTGAAAACAGTGCGTGTGTGAAGTGCTGAGGACGCCAGTGTGGGATTTGGCTAGTCGCCCGTGACCAAGGTTAATATTTGAGCAAAAAGTCCTCTGGAAAGTGATCTTGTGTATCTGCGAGTCACAGACTGTGTGTGTATGCATGCACACACAAAGGACCGCACGTCTGTCTGTTAGCCCATAGTCTGACCTGTCATTCCCATTGTTTAGCAGCAATGTTTATGTGTAAACATCCATTTAGTCAGTAGGCATAAATGAATTCCATCTAGAGCTTATTCTAAAGCATTATATAACACATTTAAGATTAAACGGGACACAGAGAAGTATATACGAGCATGTAGAAAACCTCAAATTAAACCTGTCATCTACAGTACACTTGAGGACAGTGCCAATAATTTCAAATTCACTCAGCATTTGCCTAGAGCCAGAGTGATAATTTCCATAGTCCCAATCTGTAAAAAAAAACAGCACATTCCTACATTGTTATTCTTTTTGATGCAGTCGCCATGTGTCAGATAAGTATCCAGTGGTAACAGTAGCAGAAGCAGACCAAACACAGAAACATCAACTCTGTAGAGCTGCAGGAGCATCACAGATCACAGTCTGGAATGTGTTCTTTATTTCGTTATCAGATCCAAGAGCAATCAGGGCTTGCCTCCCCCCTGTGAACGGCCCTAGTTTGAGTTGCTTTTGATTGGGTTTCTTGTTTGCTTCATTTGCAAGACCATTTGAGTAATCAGTGGAGGCAGACAGGTCTTGATAAATAACTGAAAGCTTTTAATAGGATTTGAGCCAGACAAACAAAGCTGACAGGTCTCATTAAAAGTCAGCACTTAAACTGTGCTCTCCTGTTACAAAGTTATTTAATTCATTTGGTTTATCACCCGTCACAACACACCGGATCCTCAGTGCAAACAAGCACTGGCCCAAATTGCTATCTGAATACAAAACTGTAAGAAAACAGTTTCTAATTGACCTTGCACAAGCTCTGTTTGGTGTCAGTGATAACCCAGTGATTGTTCTAACTAGGCATGCCTAACAAGACCTCACATCAACACATGCTGTAACTAAAAGTTCCCTGATCAACAAATTGATGCTGCAAAGCTTGAAACGAGACCTTGAGAGAGAGACGGTGCATATGCCACTCAATATGGGCTGAGGTGTGCGCCTCTGCGTCCCCAGTAGCTCCAGCTGAATTACACTGATACTCTATCTCTCAGATGTGAATGTATGGGTGGGTATGAACCCTCCTTTTCACACTCATTGTATGGGCCAGCAGAGAGGCGGCACACAGAGGGGGCAGCAGGAGTTCAGGAGGCAGTCGCCTGCCGCTGTCTAATTACTGCGGAGACAGCAAGGTCAGTTGCAGGGCAATACCCAGCTGGGAGTGGTGTGCTTCCCGCCTCCAGCACAACACAAGCACACCCACACAAACCTGTTATCGGTGACTTGGTTTGGTTCATCTTCCCTCTCACAGGTCTCTTCGTGCAAGGTTAACAATCGCATGGAAAGTTGTGGAGTTGCTATTGTGCTGAAAAACACTTCTCGGTGAAATATGCTGATCAAAGCTGTCAGCTGTCTATCAGGACTGTTGTCAAAGCCCTCTCCCAGTGCTATTGGGTGCCTTTTTTGAAAATACTCATTGTTTCAGAACTTCACTCTGCCACTGTTCCCCTCCTTCTAACAGCACACAAGCAGACCACGCTCCCCTCCCGAGGCTCTGGCTCTTCATCTCGATGAATTCTTTCATCAACACTGAGGTTAGTCGTCCTCACACCTTGAAAAACACCAAAGCCTGAGCAGAGAGGAAAAGGAAATTCCGCCTGCCAGTCACAAAGGCGCTCCAACTGGGGTGAGCGCAAGTTCACAGAGGTTAGCCCTATTCATAATTACCGCCCTATTTCCTTTTAGCATCTCTTTAGGCAGGGAGTAATTGCCATACACATTACCACAGGTGTTGTTTTCAAAGCCTTCACACCTTGATAATACCCAACAATGGGGTGCTGAAAAGCGTGGTGACATCCTTTGTTGTGCAGCTGCAAAGTAAAGCTTTTAAAACCTATTGGTTTCTCCTCGCTCATTCCCCAAGGAGATGGCATCGAGAGACAGAAGGAGGCAGTTAGTGTTTCATTGAGCTTTTAGCAATGTTTTCAGCGCCGCAGAAATTGCACCTTAAGAGAGCATCTGAGATGTGGCGCCCGTGTCACGCGTGTACGGATAATTACAACCTGCAGCGTTGAGCCGGGGCTGCTCAATGCGGGCTGAAATTGCCACCACTTTCTTCCATGCGTGATGATGACTCCCATCTGAGGTGATCAAAAATAGAGCTACTCTGCATTAACACATTACTGCTAGAAGGGACGACAGCGACTCATCGGGCACTCAGCTGTGTAATGTGCAGGATTGGTCGACAAACCGCAGCTGGAAGTTGTGAACAAAGGTTAGCCTGACTTGCAGTGATGAGTAACTGTCCATGCAATCACCAGACCATATCAGGCCCAAGTGGCAGGTTAGGGGGGGGGG